>QEPC01000048.1:847096-877879 GCA_003113815.1 Sphenodon punctatus | reverse complement strand
TGGGCCCTCTCCTCTTCTCTATCTACACCCTGTCCCTTGGCAAACTCATTGCCTCCGACAGCTTCCAATATCACGTCTATGCTGATGACACTCAACTCTATCTCTCCACCCCCTCTCCATCCCCTTCTGTCCAAGCTCACCTCATCAACTGTCTCTCTGATATCTCCGCCTGGATGTCCCAACATCAACTCAAGCTCAACATGGCTAAGACTGAACTCCTTATCATTCCTCCCTACCCTTCCTCTCCCTCTTCCCTGTCCATCCTTATTGATAGGGTCACCATCCACCCCATTCCCCAAGCCTGAAGCTTGGGCTTCATCTTCAATACTCACCTTTCCTTTAAACCTTACATTGACTCTTTTGCCAAGTCCTATCGCTTCACCCTCCACAACATTGCTCGGATTCTCTCCTTTCTCTCGGTCTTCTCAGCCAAAACACTTGTTCATGCCATGGTCATCTCTCACCTTGACTACTGCAACCTCCTCCTTACTGGCCTACCCCACTCTCACCTGTCCCCCCTTATCTCCATCCAAAACTCCACTGCTAGGGTCATCCACTCAGCCCGTCACTTCTACCACTTGCAGCCTCTCCTCTCTTCACTGGCTCCCCCTTCCCGAACGCATCCTTCACAAACTTCTGGTATTCACTTACAAATCCCTTCACAACCTGGCTCCCCATTACCTCTCAGTCCTAGTCTCCATACACACTCCTGCACGCACTCTCTGCTCCTCCTCTGCCCCCTCACTCGCTCTCCCTCATCTCCCCTGCTCCCCAAACAACCTTCATTCCTTCTCCCTTGCTGCCCCCCATGCCTGGAACTGCCTCCCTGCCCACATCCGCCTTGCCCCCTCACTCCGCAACTTCAAATTCCTCCTCAAAACCCACCTCTTCCTCGCTGCCTTTCCTGACACCTGTTAGAACTTTCCTTTCAATATTTACTGCCTCCCCTCCCTGCAGACTCCTGCCTAACTGCAGCCAAGCCAAGCACGTAAACCTGAGACTTTGCATCCACTTGAATGTTATTTATCTCTTGTCTCTCCCTATGTCTAGGGATGTGCAAACATCATGGGGTTCGGGGTTCAGTCTGTTCGGTGTTCGGCTGAACCCGAAACCGTTCAGTTCAGTCTGTTTGGGCAGAGCGAGGGTAGTTTCCTCCTAACTTCAGGGCGCTTCAGGCCTCTACTAGGTGGCAGCGGTAGTGGTGGCAGGTCTGGCAGCAGCGGTGCTCTGGAGTGCTTCAGGCTGCTACTAGGTCTTCCAGTTTGACCCAGAAGCCTGAAGTGCTCCGGAGTGCTGCCGCCTCCAGACCCACCACCACCAGACACAGGGCCAGAGCCCCGGCACCACCAGGTAGGGTGATCCCTGGGGTGGGGTGGGTTAAATAAAATAAAATTACAAGGCTGGACAGGGGAGAGGTGCTCCCTGGTGCCCCTTCCACCCACGTGGCCGGGAGGGGAACCAGGTTCCTCCCTGCCCCCCACCTGAACCGGTTCAGAATCTGAACTTTGTTCAGCCTGTTCGGGTGGGGCGTGGTTCGAATTTGGGGTGTTTGCAAACAGTCCGAACACCCTGAGTTCGGGCCGAACCCTGAACTTCTGAACCACGTTCGCATATCCCTACCTATGTCCCCTCTCCTTGTCTCCCCCCTCCATGTCTATTAGATTGTAAGCCGTAGGCAGGGACCACGTCTATCTTATTGTTCTGTAAAGTGCCAGATACACAGCTGGCACTATACAAATTCTAATAATAATAATAATAATAATAATATTTTTAAATATTTTAATTTTTGTAAGCCACCTCGAGCTGCCTAGGCAGGAGAGGTAGGATACAAATAATGAAAATAAAATAAATAACATTTGAAAAAGAGGTGTAGAAAGGGCAGGGCGAAGGGGGTTTCTGATTTCTGATGCAACCATGGCAATGTGGCATGTCACAATGCTCAGAAGGGATGGATAGGGTGGAAACTGGGGTTCAGGGGGTTGTGCAATCACACACTCTTGCACTGACCTCCATGTGTCCATGCTTCCATTCACCATGGGGATTTCAGGCTATGTTGGGATGGCCCCTGTTAACATATTGCACCATAATTATATACCAGCAATGTCCAGTGTATATAACAGTCTTTTTTGTTCTTTTGTTTTTCTTTACCCTTTAATATTTCTTAATGGACCCATTTGTATAATTTGTGAATTAAAAGTTTACCTCCAGCCATGACAGTGTTTCCCATGGCAACCTGTAAACCTATTAACATTTTGATGTGAAAAATCTCATTTCAGGAAATTTCATTTTTTTTTAAAAAAACTATAAACGTTCTTCTGTAAACTTTTTGTTTTTGTTTTTAAATCTGCTTTCCCCAGCCTAGACCAGTGACTCCCAAATGTTTTGCCTGGTGACTCTTATTTTGAAACCTGGATATAGTGCGGTGAGCTTTAACATCCATAACAACATGATGCAAATTATATTCATCATCAACTGGGATTATGCAGATATGCAGATGGCCCCACTGGGCCTCAGGACCCACAGTGTAGGAACCTCTAGCATAAGACATTTTTAACAATGAATGAGATGTTTCAAAGCAAGCAATGTCTGGTTATGTAGTGAACTGAAACCAAGAAACGGGCAAAGGAAACATTTTAAACAAACTATTACAACTTAATGGGGCTCAGAATTTTTCTTTCGAAAATATATCCTGCTTCCAAATGGGGAAAAAAGTATATAAAATGACAAAATAGTTCAGATGATTCCTTTGATAGGACCAACTTCTTCTGTTGAGAGAGTGTGATAGCCTGGGGAGCACACAATGGGCTGTTAGGGGAAATGGTTGTAGGAGGAGATATCCTTTGTAATTTGAAGATGTCCCCTCCGCGATAGCTGCGGCGGGGGTTTGGCGGCGCCCGCTTACCTTCCCAGGGAAGGAGGACGGGGAAAGGAGCGGCCGCCTGCCTTGACGAGGGAGCGGCCTGGTTGCTAAGCAACCAAATTGAAATGCGCCCGGGACTCTCGCGAGAGCGGGATTTCCCGGGCGCCATCTTAGACTCCCCGCTCAGCCGCTTCATTCGGCCGGGCGACGAGCGGGGAGTGGACCACGCGGCAGGCCTGTTGGACGGAGCCAGGCCTTGCCGCAAGGGGAAAGTGAGCCCAGCAAAGGGCTAAACGGTAGCCGCGACCTGGGGGACGCCTGGTGAGAGCCTCCCCCCCCCCCGGTGACTCGAGCCTCGAGGGAGCTCGGCCCAGGGGCAGAGTTCGGGGCACGTGGCGGCTGGAGGCGGCCCGGCGGGGCGCCTCGAGTTTTTCTACCCCCCCGCCTTCCTTGGTCACCCGGCCTGCTGGGCCACGAGGCCTCCCCCCCCCCCGTGACTGGAGCTCGGAGGGAGCTCGGCCCCAGCGCAGATTGCGGGGCACGTGGTGGCTGGAGGCGGCTCGGCGAGGCGCCTCAGGCTTTCAACCCCCCCCCCATCTGCCTAAAAAATTACCGGCCTCCTGGGCCACGAGCCTCCCCCCCCGTGACTTGACCTCGGGGGGAGCTCGGCCCCCAGGGTAGATTGGGGGGCACGTGGTGGCTGGGGGCGGCCCGGCAGGGCGCATCAAGCTTTCAACCCCCCCCACCTGCCTTAAAATCACCGGCCTCCTGGGCCACGAGCCCCCCCCCCCCCGTGACTTGAGCTCGGAGGGAGCTCGGCCCCAGGGCAGATTGCGGGCTAGAGGCGGCCCGGCCGGGCGCCTCGAGCTCTCTACCCCCTGCCTGCCTTAATTACCCGGCCTGCTTGGCCACGAGCGGCCTCCCATTAAGCCTCCTGCCTCAAGGTAGGGAGGCCACAGAACCGGGCCAAGGGGTGCAAAGGACACCCTTTACCACCCACCCACCCCCAACAGTAGAGCCCAACAAGGCATTCTCACTGGGCTAAACAATAGGACAGGGCCCAGCTGGCCTTCAGTGGGGGGCACTGCCTTTTTCCCTCCGTTGTGCCCACCACCCACCGTCACTGGGCTATTCAAAGGGCCTTACTGCCCCCCCCCCGCAAGAGGTTTTTAAAAAAAGGGCTGTTCCAGACGTGGGGGTAGGCATGGCCCCTCGCACACGAAAAGGGCAGGGCAGTGCCAAAGCAAAGAAAGTGGCTAAGGCCCCCCCACAAAAGCCGGGAGCCAAAGGAAAACAACAGGATGGGGCATCACAGGAGGCTGTCCTTCGCTCCATGCAGGCACAGCTGGAGGGATATCAAGCCCGCGTAGAAGAGCTTGAGAGAGCACGGGGGGAGGGGAGAGATGTCAGGGCGGGGGGAGAGGATGAGCCCACCCAAGCGGTCACGGGAGACCGGGGAATGGGGGATACCCCCCCAGACTATGAGGAGGGCCAGCGCCGCCAAGGAAGTGGGCGGCGTCGGGCGCTCCCTTTTCGTTACAGGGAGGAAGAGCCAGGACCCAGCAGACGAAGAGAGGAGGAGCCAGGACCCAGCAGACAGAGGGATGAAGACACACCCGACTTCCAGGCTCAGATCGAGGCACTCAAAGAAGGAATGCAAGCATTGACTGAGAGCCTGGAAGCAGCCCACCACGGGCAACAAGGGCTGAGACGCACCATCGGGGGCGCAAGATCACGGTACGACCCGGAAGCTTACGAAGGTGAGCGAGTGGACAGCAGCTGGTGGGAAGGAAATGGCGAATTTGGGTGTACAGGCCTTGACAGAAACCACGAGGAGGAGTGTATCCCACTTGCAAGTACCCACATGGAAAGGGGACGGAGCCAGGCCTCCCCCAGTTGGGAGTGGGGAGGGCATACCGGGGGTCGTTTCCCTCAACACCACCATACCGGGTGCCAGCACTACCCAGCCCCCAGGTACAAAGCTGCTGCACAAGTATGGGGGGCGGACCAGTGTTGCAGGGGGCGTAATACACGGTGCTGCGGCCACAGGGAAGAGCCGCGGCCCCTGTCTGGGGGTCATGCCGATGTATCAGCTCCGTTAGGTGAGCACCTTCTCCAGGCTACTAAGGAAAAAATATGGAGCGGCGAATATATTGATATATTTGCCCTCCTTTTTAGTGACCCCATACCAGATCCTAACGAGAAGGAAGAGAGGAAGGAGAAGGAGAAGTTCAAAAAGCCAAAGGCTGAACGCACCTGGTCCAACTGGACAGCTGCGTATACAATATATATGGGGGTGACAATGGCCAGATTTCCCGAGCGCGGGCTGGAGATGATTAAGTACTCGGACATCGTGCGCCGGGCTTATGATACAGGTGGACCGGGAGCTTGGCTGCGCTACGACGAATCTTTTCGGCGTAGAGCTGCCAATAACCCCCGCTTGCGCTGGGACCTCCATGCCCATGACATATGGCTGGAGTGCATTAGCTGTGCAAGGTATGCCCCGCGATCAGACAGCGGTCATGTCCTCTCGCGCATGGGGGGCACACAGCAAGTGGAAGGGGGACAAAGGGGCAGAACACGACTATCTTCAGCAGCGCCTACATGCTGGGATTTTAATGACGGGGGCAGGTGTTTTCGTGCCCAGTGTAGATTCAAGCATGTGTGCACCCAGTGTGCGGGCGACCACGCCGCCTCCACATGTAGCAGGTTTCGACAATACGGAACCAAAAACAAGGGGCGAGCAGGTAATAGACAGCCCCCCCCTGGCACGGGGAACGCCAACCAGCCAGTGGGTAAGGGCGCCAACTCCGGTTCGGCATGAGGCCTTACTGGAAGCGGCCCGAGATTATCCTGACCGTCTGACCGCCAATTACGTTAGCGAAGGATTTAGGCTCGGTTTCAGGATTCCCACCCAGGGCCCGCGTTATCATTTGGGGGCAAAGAATTTGAAATCTGTACAGGGCAATGAGCGTCTAGTCCAGCAGAAGATCGAGAAGGAAGTGAAGGAAGGTAGGATACAGGGCCCATTCAATGAACTGCCGATCCCCACGTTGCGGATATCCCCTCTGGGCATTGTACCAAAGAAGACCCCGGGGGAGTATCGCATGATTCACCACTTGTCCCACCCCAAAGGGGAGTCAGTGAATGATGCGATCCCTCCCGAACTCTGCTCTGTAAGGTATGCATCTTTCGACTCTGCAGTCGAAATGGTGCGTTCCTGCGGAAAAGGCGCCCTTCTCGCGAAATGCGACATCAAGTCAGCTTTCCGCCTCCTGCCAGTGCATCCTGAGGACTTTGAGCTCCTCGGGATGCAGTTTCAGGGCAAATTCTATTTCGATAAAGCAATGCCCATGGGATGTTCCATCTCATGCGCGGCTTTCGAAAAGTTCAGTACAATTTTGGAATGGATCACGCGACAGCGCGCAGGGCGGAGCTTGATCACGCACTATTTAGACGATTTCCTTTTCGCGGGAAGGGCGGCAACCAGGGAATGTGCAATAGGAATGAGGGCATTTCAGAGTGTAACCGAGGAGTTGGGGGTACCATTAGCACTGGAAAAAACCGAAGGCCCAACGACCCGTTTAACCTACCTAGGTATAGAACTTGACACAACACAATCGCTGTCTCGCTTACCAGCTGATAAACTACAAGCACTTAAGGAAATGATAACGGCGACAAGGGCAGCCACCAAGGTAACGATTAAGCAGTTGCAATCCCTCACAGGCAGCCTTAATTTTGCCTGCCGAGTCATTGCACCAGGAAGAGCCTTTATGTCACGATTGTATGCCCACATCGGGAGCGACCGTCCCCCGCATCATCACGTTCGAGTGACGAGGGTGATGCGGGAGGATTTGGCTACCTGGGAGGCCTTCCTCCAGGGCTATAATGGGGTGAGTTTCTGGCGGCAGCGACTCCTGCTGGAAGCGGAGCTCCAAATACAATCTGACGCAGCAGGCGGATGCGGCTTCGGTGTTTACTTCCGAGGAAAATGGTGTGCTGCCCCGTGGCCGGATGACTGGGAAGCAATGGGGCTGACCCGGGATTTAACTTTCCTGGAGTTCTTTCCCATAGTGGTGGCAGTCGAGTTGTGGGAAAGGGAATTTTCCAACAAAAGGGTCCTTTTCTGGTGCGATAACTTGGCTGTGGTTCATGTCATTAACAAACTGTCGTCAAAGTCAGAAAGGGTCATGCGGCTGGTCCGGCATTTTGTACTCAAATGCTTGAGGGCAAACATTTTGTTCGTGGCTAAGCACGTGCCCGGGATCGATAACGGCATAGCCGATGCCCTTTCTCGATTTCAGACAGACCGTTTTCGCCAGCTCGCACCAGACGCTGTGAAGGACCCCGAGCCGTTCCCGAGGGACATGTGGAGCCTTGGATTCTAGACCTAAACCAGGCAGTGCAGGGATCCCTCGCGCCTAGAACCAGACGGGCGTATGAAATGGCCTTTAAAGAGTTCCAGGATTACAGGTCAGGGAAAGGTTGGGGACTAGGATTCCCCATTCCTGAGGGGCAGATGCTTCAGTTTGCGCTCCAACTCAGGGAGCGAGGTTTAGCACCAGGCACCATTGGAGGAAAAGTATCGGCCATCTCCTTTATGAGCCGCTTGGCGGGACACTCCTCTCCTGATAACGGCTTTTTTATGAGCCGCCTGAAGGAGAGTTGGACCCGTAGTGCCCCCCAGACTCAGGACTTGAGGGCTCCTATCACCCCACAGGTCCTCACGGCTATTAACCAGGCGTTACACACCGTGTGTCACTCGGAAAGCGAGGTGATTCTCTTTGATACGGCATTCCGGGTGGCACTATTTGGAGCATTCAGGATCAGCGAGATAGTCGCCCAGTCACGGCGAGATAGGTCGGGGGCGGCCCTGCAGATCCAAGACCTGGGTTGGCAGGGGGACACCCTGTTGTTGCATCTAAGGAAATCTAAGGCAGACCAGAAAGGAAAGGGCAGAGTCGTGAGACTGTGCCCTTCGGATGATACCAGTGTATGCCCGGTTGCAGCAATGAAGCAATATTTAACATCCCGCCCAACTGTTGAGGGCCCGTTATTTCTCCACAGAGATGGTACCCCGTTAACTCGATATCAGTTCGGGTCAGTCCTCAGCATGTGCGTTAGGGTAGCTGGCCTGGACCCTACTTGTTATACTGCACACTCCTTTCGCATAGGGGCGGCATCGGTAGCAGCAGACATGGGTCTGCCTTCTGAACGTATCCAGCATATAGGGAGATGGCGGTCGACAGCTTATCGCTCGTACATCAGGGACACCGAACCGAGAAGGATAGTGAATCAGAGTAAACGACAGCAATTGCATAAACATGATTTCTTTTCCAGACCCGGGACCTCCAAGGGGACGGCAGGTGGTGTGGATCGTCGGCCACAGCATCGTTCACTGGGCAGGGAAGATGGCCGCGCGCACTGGATGGGGCACCCAGCTGGGCATAGGAGATAAGGCAAATATAATTTGGCTGGGACGTCGAGGAATGCTTTGGGAGCAGCTGCTCCCAACGCTGACCGCGGCAGCAATTAAATTTCCACCCCCAGCAATAATTATAATACATTTAGGAGAAAACAACCTGCCCAAAGTTACGGGGCTGTGGCTAACAAAGAGGGCCAAGGCCGACCTGCAAAAGGTGCAGGATCGATTCCAAGAGTGCACCTTGGTTTGGTCGGAAATGTTACAGCGGAGGGTATGGGCTAATGCCCATCACCCAGGCAGAGTGGACCGGGCTAGGAAAAGGGCTAACATGGAAATTAGCAATTGGCTTCAACGAATGGGGGGAATAGCAATTAAGCATACAGCAATTAGGCACGATAGGGACGAGTTATACCGGAGCGATGGGGTCCATTTATCGGACGCTGGATGTGACATATATCTTGGAGCCCTGAAAAACAGCCTAACAAAAATCCTGTGAAGTGGTATTTTGGCGGCGAACCAGCCAAGCAAAGCTGGCGGTTCTGGTGGCGGTAGCCTGATTTCAGGCCAAGGGTTAAAAGTTTAAAAGGTTAACATAGCATAGGGTAGCAACATCTCCTTAAGAGATGGGTATAGGCCATCCATAGCCGCTCAGTGCGGCCCACTGTATGGTCAGCCCAAGGGTGAGAGACGAGCGGCCGAGCCTGCTGGGCGGACCATGTACCAAACAGGAGGTTACGGTGTCCTCATCCTTGTTGTTTAAACCCCCGCCTTGGTAGGCGAGAGGGGATAGGAACGAACAACCCGCTCTGGCCCGGTGAAACCGGGATGGGGGCAGGGTGTAAGTTGAAGAAGTTTGTTAAGGTAGGGCACAGGAGGATTCCCCTCGGGCTTAACCCGAAGATGGCAAATGGGCAACAGGGCACAAGGACAGCGCCTGTTACAGTAAGGGAACCTCCTGCGGCGATGGTTAACAGTTAGGAAGAGATTAATGGACCCCAGTTTAAAGGGGGAAGTGGGAGGGTCACCTCTTCCCCCTTTTTATCGACTAACAATAAAGAGTGCGGCCGTTCAAACCCATACAAGTGTCCGCGTATTCCTTGGGAGGGGTGCGTCGACAATTAGAGTCAGAGATTCACTAGGCTGGAAGGGGTCTCAAGGGCCATCCAGTCCAGCCCCCTGCCACCCTCCAACCATCCACACAGAGAAATCCCACCAATAGCTACAAGTAGAGACTGGGGCCAACCAGAGCACACTGATGCCTGAAATTTTTATATTTTATTTATAAAACAATTTTCTACCCTGCCCCTCCTGCTCCAGGCAGCCCGGGGCGGCTTACAACATTAAAAACATATAAAACACATAAAATCAAAATGGCACATTAAAAGAGAAGGTGAAAACCAGAACCCCTGTCTTCCTAACCCCCCACCCCACCCCTCTCACCAAAAGCAGGAAATACAGGAAATAATTTTAGAAAAAGGATCCACATGTCCCAAACAGGTGAGCTACACCCATGCTTCAGGGGAAGGTGAAAATCCCTCAGAGTCAACTGCCAATCTGCCCAGAGGGAAAATTCCTTCCCAACCCCAAATATGGCGCTAAGTTAGACCCTGAGCATGCACACAGGCCCCACCAGCAAGGCACCCAATATACTATATAGTACCCAGGTTTCAGAATGAAACCTGGGTACTATATAGTATAACTTTGATGCTACAGGAATAAAGGGGGAGGGTGGGGGAGAAAACCAACATGTATTGTTGTTGTTTTTTTGGGGGGGACACTTTGTCCTGTAGCATCAAATAATAAAAACTCCTCACAAGACATATGCCATAAATGTATCCAGCTCCATTTTGAAGCTATTCAGATTCTTTGCTCCCACAACTGCCCCTGGAAGCTTATTCCAGTAGTTCACTGCTTTAATCGTTTAAAAAAAACCTTCTTCTAATTTCCAACCTAAACTTATTGATATAACCAGCTTGTGTCCATTAGTTCTTGTACCCACACTCCCATTTAGTTTGAACAAACCTTCCCCTTCTATTGCATTAACTCCCCTGATATATTTATACAATGTAATCATATCTCTCCTCAGTCTTCTTTCGGATAGGCTAAATAAACCAAGCTCCTGCAGCCTCATCTCATTGGATAAGTCCTCCATCTCTCTAATCATCCTGGTAGCTCTATGTTGCATTTGTTCCAGTTTAAGTTCATCCTTCTTAAACACTGGCGACCAGAACTGAACACAGTACTCCAGATGCGGCCTTACCAGAGCCCTATATATTTAAATACAACAAAGGGGAAACAGCAGGTGCAGATGTCAACAACAGGCTGTCTATTACATACACATTTCTGCAGTAGCTTATGAAAGTCAAATCTTTATTTAGTCAATTGTTTTTGGTATATGATAGAATTATGAATTTTAGTTCCCAGGTCTCTCTTTTAAAGGTCTTAAACTGGTTTCCTTTCAGGATTGAGAGATCAGAAATGAAGTTTTTGCTCTGGGGGAAATGAAAACCCACAGTTCATTCAATGTCCTTGTCCATGATTTTTTTTTTCTGTGTGAAGTTATTCATTTATGTAAGGTTTATTTGGATTCTGTTGGGCCAGGAAGACCATGATTGGCATATGGGGGGTCCCTTGTATTTTGAATGGTTTTCCTTCAGCCATATTAGTAGAAGCTGTAGTAGAGATGTTCTTGCACATTTTAGTACATTGGTTATTTTGGCAGTCTTATTCCTGTTTGAGTATCCTGGATTGAAGGGAGTTTGCACATGATAATCAGTTCTGAGAGGCTGAAGTATCATTTCAAGGCTAGAAAAGGGGGTGAGGAAAAGATTCTCTCTGGGACTGGACCCCATTCAGAATGGGTAATAGTTGTTTGATTCTGACTCATATATGTTCCAGTGAAATACTTACAATATTGGTATCGTATATCTATAGTGTAACCCATTTTTCACACACAGTTCACCTCTCTGAAGGAGTGCCTTTTCTTCGTCAAGGTAATTTTTAGCATGGCAAGGGGTGCCTCACAAGTCTTCTGGGTATCTGGGTGCCTGGCTTTGCATGACAGATTTATTTTAGTGTCTTGATTTTTTTTGGGTGGGGGGGTCAAAATAGCCATTTCTACATAGGCAGTTGTACTCTATGTATCACTACCAAGTCCCAACATTGTGTCTATCTACTTGACAGAATTGATAGCTCATAAAATGACACCTTCAGTCATGAATGGACTCATAAGCCAGTTCTTGGCCATATTTTAAATGATGTCTTCCAAGAACTACAGCCTTCCATAAACAGAGTACAGGCTATGGTGAATATTTGTTAGCAAAGTCGATATCTTCAAGAAATGGCAGTCTTACAAAGCTTTTTATGAAGCAATAGGATTAGTTCCTGACTGAGTGGTGATGAAAGAACATTGACTGTTTAATATTCTAGTGGTGACTTGCTAATTATCAGAGAGAGGGGACATTAAGTAGGTCACGTCTAAGTCACGTAAGCTGCTTGGTGCCACTGGAAACCTCTCACCTCTTTTTCTTCATCCCATGATGACTTTGGGAGTATACTGTGAATTTCGCCTTCTAGAATTTGCAGCAACACTGCATTCTCAGCGGATGAGAAAACACTCTACAGTAGCTCAAATAATGCTTAATTGGTATGTGCAATATGAAGAACTCATTGTCTATCTCCTACAATTAAAACAATTAGCCTAATCCCAGAATCCCCTCTATGCAGAGTACATTGCTGGATATTTCTAAAACCACAAAGAAAATTATAGCTTGAAACAAATCAGTACAAAAATACACCATCTTCAGGAGCAAAATTATCTGACTGGTACATGAATGCATTAAAAAGTAATATCTTCCACACTAGAGATAGTGTTGGTCCCAAATGTAAGAGGTAGAGACAAGGTAGTTCAGATGATACTATTTTTGGACCAACTTCTGTGGTAAGAATATACAAGCTTTTGTGCCATGCAGATTATTGGACATAAAATTACGGGAAAAGACATTGTGCTCAGTCCCAGACCATGCACATACATCACACACACAACTGTAGCACAGAAAGCACACATAGCCGTATTAGCACACATGCAAGCTGAGTGCACATGCACCGCATGCGCATATCCCATGTGCACAGGGGTTTGTGATCAGTGTCAACCCCATTGGGTAAAAACATAGGCCGCTTTCCCACGAGCTACTTTGATGCTGCGGGAGCATACACTATTCAAATCTAGCACAGCTCCTGTCTTGTGGGAAAGTAGGAATTGTGGTTCTCCCACCAGCAAGCTCATGCAGCAGACAGGGTAGTGAAATCCTACCCTGTCCATTGTGCAAGTTTGTAGACAGGAGAGCCGCAATTTTCCTACTTTCCCATGAGATGGGAGCTGCACTGGATTTGAATGGTGCATGCTCCCTCGGCATTGAAGCAGCTCGTGGGAAACCGGCCAGACATGTGGGTGTCATGGTGGTTCTCCGACCCAGTCCATGGCATGAAACTGCAGCCAACATGCCTGGGTCAGGGAGGTCACTGAACAAACATGCCCACAGCCGGAGAGCCATCCTGATGCCCACATGGCCCATGTAGGGTAGGGAGCTCAGAAAACATGTAGGTGGGTGGCCCTGTCCCTTCTCCCAGTGCCCCTCCCCCCGCCACGACAGACAGCCATGGTAACCAGCCATGGCAGGTATGCTAGTATGCAGGTAAGCCAAACAGATGTCCTTAGCCTGGGTTGTGACCTCAGAGATTTTACAAGAATGCAGCCCAGGCTAGCAGCCTACCTGCCCTGGGAAGTCCCAGACTAACATCTGGCAGTGCCTAAACAGACATGCCATCAGATTGTGGGCCACCGTCACATCTGTTTTTACCCACTGAATCCACTGCCAGTGTTTGCTTTTCCCAGAACAACCACTCCATTTCTGATTTCTTAGTTCTTGTCCTGAATGGGAACCTGCACAACATCTTGAAAAGACAAGTCCAGGAACTGAAATTCGTAACTTTGACACCAGAAACAATGGAATAAATAAAGATTTGGGCTTCAGAAGCCACTAGAAGACAGCCTGATGTTTACACTTACACGCAAAGTGTTACCTACATTTTATTTAGGTATTCTGAAACGCTAACTACATTTGTTCCTTAAGCCTTTATTCCTACAGCTCCCTCCATAATGCTTGTTGTTATGTCCTTTAATTTATATTGACTCAAGGCCCCTTTCTAAAATATTAATTCTTCCAAAGATATCTGTGAAGTGAGACTGTTTTCCTGGTCTCTTTACAAGAATTCTTCCTTAGGAGTGCAGCGAGTAAGTACTTGTAGGTAATACCTGCATTTTCTGAGCACGACAGTGGGCACTCGAGGGGTTCTCTGGCTACCTATCAGGAGCCCAGAAGCTTGTTAAAAAACCCGACATGTTTCCCAGGCTGGGGTCTACTGCTGTTCCTCAAAGCCACTGCTCAATAGGCCTGAAATGACAAATCACAGTAAATGCTGTGTGTGTTGGAAACAGGTCATTCACCTTCATTCATGTGATTCAGAAACTTACCAACTTTTCCACTGTTCTCACCATTTGCCATTATTTTTCATGACTTGAACAGAACAGAGCTGCTTCAGAGTCGATCCCAAGCTGTGTGTGTGCCCCACACACAGTCACAGGAGCTGTTGAGATGAAAAAGTGCTAGTTCAGTGCAGGAGAAGTGCTGGAAATTGTCATAAAAGTACCATAAAAGTGCTGTAAATCTGTTGTAAAAGTTCCAAGAAGTCCCAGAAAGTGATGAAAATGACCAAAAAAAAAGAAAAATGAGATGAAAAACATGATAAAATGACAATAAATGTCAAAAAGTGATGAAGTAATGGGAAATTATGAAATTTCACAAACACTGATTGGAAACTGATGAAATACTAATGAACAGGGGACAGGCCGACGCGAGCGTATAACACCGGTGCTTCGCTCTCTACACTGGCTGCCGGTAGGTTTCCAGGCCCAATTCAAGGTGTTGGTGCTGACCTTTAAGGCCCCAAATGGCTTGGGGTAGGGATGGGGTTTTACGTTGTTTTAATTGAAATTATTATGGTTTATTTCAATGTTTTAATGTTTTGAAATGTTTTAATACATTGTGAGCCGCCCCAAGATGCCTGAGGCAGGAGGGGGCAACATATAAATTGTAAAAATAATAAATAAATAACCACTTGCAAGCACTCCCAAATGGTTGGCCTTTCCTGACTTAAACACTTGCTTACATCTCAACCCCACAGCTCAGCTGAACCAGGTTCTTTCTGTTCCGCTTTTCTGAGTGCAGGGCGGTTGGGGGGCATGGAGCGAGACGGCCTCTTCCAGCATGCCGAGCCCCAGCTTCTGCCTGGAAAATCAATGGGCGTATAGTGCGACACGGTCCTCATAAGAAGGGGGGGGAGGGTGCAACAGGTCTTGTTTGGGTCATGCGAGCAATGTCTTCAGTCCCACCCACCCAACCCATTCAGAAAAGTTAAATGGGAAGAACCCAGCTCAGTTGAGCAGTGGCCCATGAATCAGCCACGGGAGTGCACGGGTAGCCGATTGGGTTGTGTTTGGGCACAATAAAACACAGGCATCCCACTCTAAATTTCAATTGTGTTCCACAAAGGCTCCTGTATAAGTAGATGTTGCAAGGGCTGATGGAGCACAGTTAATCTAGGGCACAGTTAATCTTCAACCTCCTGTCCAGAAGTTCCTGTTCAACATGCCACCAGCCAATTAACTCCAATGGCCGGGATTTCAGCTTTCAACTACTTCCGCCAGCTAAATCTGAGCTGCAGATCCCCAGCTGTCAGTACTTTTAGTTTTAACTCTGTTCTTCTATCTGTCTGTGTCCAGTGTCCACTGTTGTCTCTAAGTTATTCTTGTTCTTTATTGTTTGTTTTACTTGACAAGGCTACTTTGGCTAGTTCAATAAAATTACATTACATAGTTATTCTACAGCTGTCTTCTTTCTGTCCAAATGCAGGCCCTGACGTCGGATGAGTTGAATGACCCAGCAACGTCCCACTCCTTTCATGATTAGGATGGATTTCTCCCTTAAGTATCTATGATCATGCTCTGATCCTTACCAATGCAGCTCTGTATTTTTGAAGGCTGTATGTCTTCAACTCATTGCAATAAAATCTCTTCCAATATACATTGCCAAAATTACTATATTGTTCCTGGTAAGCATGTGCAAGCATGCTCAGTCTTCATTGGTTAGGGGTAGCCAACAGGTAAATCACAAGCTAGTCTCCAGTAGATCACAGTATGTGGACTGTCTCTCAAATTTAAAATATGAAATTGAAGACCTACTGTTAATAATCTGAGAGGCACAGTCCATATGTTTTGTGAGGATGAGAGGGAACAGCATCTCAAGGAGCATCTCCAGGAAGGAGACAGGCAGGAGAACTCTTTTAATGAGTTGGGTAAGGTTCTCTCTAAAGGGGAATGCTCCTATTCACTCCTGAGACCAGGTTCCCTAGAGCTGGGAGACAGCAGGACAGGGTCCTGGACTGCAGTGTAAGAGCCAACAGGAGAAGCCCTAGTACAGAAGTGGGCACAGAGAGCAACATCCATTTACTCCAGTGCCTCTAGTGCCAGTTTGCCCTCTTCTGCCCTTGTAGATCACCTGAGATTGATGCCTGGATCAAGTAGATTGCATGATGCACTGTACGTCTGGTCACCCCTGGGCTAAGCTTTCCTCCTAGGAATTTGCCACCCCTTTCCCTTTCCCATTCACAGAGGGCAGTAAAGGTCTCTCTGTATACATCTACAAAACAAGCAAAAATGGAATTTGGAATTTCAGTTGAAATCAAAACCCAGCATAACATAAAAATGTGGGGACATATCCTATTACTTTCAAGGGCTTTTAAGTTGGATTCTTCTTCATCATCTTCATCGGCTCTACTTTTTCACTGTACATTTTCAAGTGACACTGGCTTTCATATATAGTATTTAGGAAATGAGAGAGAGGGAAAAATCCAAAGTAGCAGCTTATGACCTTTTTCAGTACTTAATGCTGCTGAAAATGAAAAAGATGAACAAGTCTCAGATAAAATGAAAAATACTTCCCACTATTCTCTCATACAAAAGCACTATTTTTGCAATGAATCAGCTGGGAAATAAGCTGAAATTATTTTTCTCCCGAGATAGATCACTTCTGCTCTTAGAAAGAGGGGGAAAGGATCACCTTTGTCAATCATTGTTTGAATAGGGGTCATTGTGCTAAACTGTCATCTTGGTTTGCTAATGGTTGATAAGTCAGCTCTGTGAACCTTATGGCAGACAAGAGGAAAATGAGATAATCTGCTTTTCACTCCCACCCCTTTCTGAGGATTCATGAAAAACAGGCTGAGTTTTAAAGGTGACATTGCCAGTTTGTTCTTCTGTGGGATTCGGGGAGAGGGGGGGGGATCAAAGTACAGACAAAAATATCATCACTAAGGATGAGTTAGAGTCTGGCTATTATAAGTGTACATGGTCACAATCCTGAAATCACTTAATCAGGAATAGTACTGCTGAAATCAGTGTTCTGAATGGAAGAATAATCCAGTATTGCAGCCTAAGTATCCAATACAAAGCAATACAAAGACTGCTTATCATGACTAAGACAACTTCTCCCTCCCTCCCTTTCTTCTCACCACTACCCAATATTATTTTAAAATATTGCCAAGAAGGTGCAACCACCCATCTTGTATTTTAGGATCATGAGTATCTCATACAAGTGATATAGACGTCTATAGCCATATTCTTTCAAATTATGTTGTAAACAAGATTTGTTCGTGTTATCATCCCACTTAAGATTGTGCTTTTTGAACTCTCTTTTGCACCTTTTTCTCTAACATCACGGAACAGATTCTCATCTGAAGCTACACTAAGTAACTTGCACCAGCTGAGAATGTTGCCTAGTGCTTCCTGATGAGACCAAATGAATCTCTTGCTTATGTTTTAAAGAACAGAAACAGATCAAGGCACAGTAACCAAAGGAACCATTGAATTTAAATGATGGTATTTATTTCATACTCATAAGGCTCATCTTTTTCTTTAGGTAAAAACAAAGAAACAAAAACCTCCCCCAATAAAATGGTAGATTTACATAGAACGGCATTTATTTACATTTTTTATTTAATTTATTTATTTAAATTTGCAGATCTTAATAAGGGACAACCTTTGTTTTCCAGTAACAGTCCACTATGCTGCAGTCTATAAGGATGCACCAGCATGTTTTGGACTATACTATTCTCAAGGAATTAAAAACAGGAATGATGAAGGAGGAGGAGAGGGGATTCTCCTTCCCTCTAAAATTTTGGGATGCAGAGGATAGTCTTCTTATTTTCTCCCCATTTCCCCTGCCAAACTGAAGGGAGCAGGGAGTATGTGCATTTGATTTAGCTCATTCACATGAGGACATTTGATTTAACTTCGGCATATGATGACATGTTATGACAAAGCTTAGGAGTGAGAATTAGCCCCCTCCTCTCCATCTCACTTTTGATTATTGTTCTTCCACTGTCTTTCAAATAATGGAAAGAGAGTCCCAATGAGGTAAATAGGGAAGAGCATAAGTGTCGCCAAAGTAGATGTAAAAAGTTAATAAGGCAGGCCAAAAGGAATTTGAGGAGCAACTTGCTAAAGATTCTAAAACTATTAATAAAAACTTTTTCAAGTACATCAGAAGTAGGAAGCCTGCTAGAGAATCAGTTGGATGTTAGATGACCAGGGAGTGAAAGGCATGCTTAGGGAGGAAAGGGACATTGCAGAGAAGCTGAATGAGTTCTTTGCTTCAGTCTTCACTGCAGAGAATCTTGGGGGGATACCCACACCGGAACCTTACTTTGTAGGTGATGAATTGGAAGAGCTCTTGCAAATCAATGTGACACTGGAGGAGGTTCTAGAGCAAATCGACAAACTAAATACTAACAAATCACCAGGACCAGATGGTACTATTCACCCCAGAGTTCTGAAGGAACTCAAATATGAAATTGCAGACCTACTGTTAGTAATTTGTAATCTATCGCTAAATGGACTGGAGGGTGGCAAATGTAACCCCAATATTTAAAAAGGGATCAAAAGGTGATCCTGGAAACTACAGACCAGTAAGCTTGACATCTGTGCTGGGAAAAATGGTGGAAACTATCATTAAGTACAGCATTGCTGGGCATGTTGATAAACATGGCTTAATGGGGAAGAGTCAACATGGATTTAGCAAAGGTAAATCATGCCTCACTAATCTATTGGAATTCTTTGAGGGTGTAAATAAGTATGTGGACAAGGGAGACCCAGTAGATATAGTGTACCTGGATTTCCAGAAAGCATTTGATAAAGGTCCCACATAAAACACTCTTGAGAAAATTAAAAGTCATGAGATAGGAGGTAGTGTCTTACTATGGATCAGTAACCAATTAAAGGATAGGAAGCAAGGAGTAGGACTAAATGGTCAGTTTTCACCATGTAGAGATGTAAAAAGTGGTGTGCCCCAGTGATCTGTATTGGGACCGCTGCTGTTTAACGTATTCATTAAAGATCTGGAAAAGGGCGTTGAGTGAGGTGATCAAATTTGCAGATGACACCTAGTTATTCAAGGTAATTAAAACATGAGCACACTATGAAGAACTGCAACAAGATCTTACGACACTGGGTACCTGTGCATCTAAATGGCAAATGAGATTTAATGTGGACAAGTACAAAGTGATGCACATAGGGAAAAATAATCCAAACTATGTATACACAATGCAGGGTACTAAGCTAGGAGTTATCACTCAGGAAAAGGATCTGGAAGTGATTGTGGACAATACACTGAAATCCTCAGCCCAATATGCAGCAGCAGTCAAAAATGCAAACAGAATGTTAGGAGTTATTTGCAAAGAGACAGAAAATAAATCTGAGGATGTCATAATGCCTCTATACAAATCAATGGTGCAACTGCACCTGGAATATTGTATGCAGTTCTGGTCGCCCCATCTCAAAAAAACCATAGCTGAACTAGAAAAGATACAGAGAAGGGCAACAAGAAAAATTGGGGAGGTATTTTCTGGGTTTTTGAGTCATTTGGGGCACTCAAACACTGAAACTTCAAATATTTCGGTGCCCGAACTGATTCAAATATTGATTTGAGTACTCAAAGCAGTACCCGAAATGGCAGATGTGTTACTCACAAGTACCAAATCAGGCACCTGTTTCAGCTCTAGCTGAAGCAAAACAGAAATATTTTTAAAAACCATGAATACAAACTTGTCCCTTTCTTTCCTTAACCTTTTGATTTTGGAAAGAAAACTCAGACACCACACCCAGAAGCTATCTGAAATGCTAAGATCTTAAACATATAGGATTTAGCCTGATGCAATGCGCCTCTAGAAACTCTAAGGGATTATGAGTCCAGCTTAATCCCACAGAAGATGGGGACACAAAGAGAAGTAACTTAATTGCACAAGACAAAGGGGCTGATCCCAAGTCCCACGGATCCTGTGTGTAGCTGCTTGTGTGCGCATGTGGAAACTGTGCGCACTGCCATTGCCGGCACAAAGTGCCGCCCACACAGGTAGGGGATCCACGGGGCTTGGGATCAGCCCCATTGTCTAGCTGGTTCAAAACAAGAACCTGATTTCTATTGAGGGAAATTTAGGATGCATCCTGAAGAGATTTGCTAAAATACTGAAGAGTAATAAAATCCCAACAAGTAGCCTGACCTACGGGCTTGCTTTGGAGTTCTTTGACGATCAAAGCCTAATCTGTGATATACAGCTTTACATATACTATACATAGTTAGCTACCACCATACTAGGACAAGTATTTTTGAAAATATTATTTGAAGATGAAGTTGTAAGTTGCAAGCATGGAGTATGAAACATTCACAGACAGAGGTCGCAATGCCTAAAACCACTTAGGGTAAAAACAAACATGACAGTGGCTCACAGACCACCAGCATCTCCATTTTTGCACTGCCATATGTTGGCTCAGAATTTTCCCAGGCTGTGTCAGCGGCTGGCCTGGGCTCTGACCTCAGGAACCCCCAAAGTCATAGCCAGGGCTGAGACCCACCAGATAATATTTCTCTCTGATTTCTGAGCTGTGGCCAGAACTAGTTTAGCATGATAATTGTCATAGTATTGCAATAGTATTGAAATAAATAAGATACCTTGAAATATATAGATTGGTTATCTACTTCATATTGCTACTAACTAAGGCATGTTTGTTTATTAGAGATGATTTTGTGCTGCTTTTTGGTGCATACATCAGGGTATTCATTCACTACTTCCCTTGGGAGTAACATTTCTAATCCTAATAAATTATCATTTTGAAACTTTACCTGATAATCACTTGGATTTCCTTGGATCATTTTCATGCTGTGATTCATCTCCACATCATTTTACAACTATTCTGAACAATTTGTCTCTTCTTTTGATGTATGGAGCCATCAAGCACTTTTAGACTTTTAAGTCACTTTGGCTTACTCAAACTTGTATTTATTACATTAACTAATGTTATATTTATTTCATTAGTATATCATTTTATTAACAACAATTACATAAAATGAATAGCCAAAAGCTCTCTTTTGAAACAGTTAGGTTTGCTGCCCATAGTACACCTATCACAAATCCACAAAAACAAAGAAAATGAAAAGTTTACCTTCTCAACAGTGGACACTTTCTCCTTCTAAACCCAAAAGATCCTTAACATGTCTTCAATTACCAGACAATGCACCTTAATTATGTTCCCTTGACTCTCCTTTTTTCTACCCACCCAATTACCAAATAACCATCACTCAACACAAGAACCTGGAGGCATTTGTCAATTTTGTGTGCCTACAACCAGTAGTCCCTAAACATTTTACCTCTGAGACCCCATTTTGAGAATTAAGTACCCTGAATTGAGACTTAAATGAGACATTCCATGACCACAGACAGCAGCTAAAGACATGCAAAGTTTGTCTGTATCAACTAGGAATGCAACCCTTCTACAGATGATGTAACCCAACTTGGGGTCTTGACCCACAGCTTGGCAAGCTTTAGCCTACATAGCATCATTTAAGAGAGAGCAACTAATAATGAATGGTCTGACCAGCAAGGAAAACATTTCAGCCAGAACCAAATGTAAATCTTTCTGCTAAAAAAAAAAGTTTTGGAGAGAAACAAAACCAAAATCGATCAAAAAATTTGGAGAGACTAAAAACAAAGTACATATTAAATTTTGGAACAATACTCAAACTAGTTTGAGCAAGCTAGTTTTTACTTCCCAGTGTAAGATACTTTCAGACTTCAAGCTTAAGTATGGAACTTGCTCCCGAGTTCTTTCATAATAGAAGACAAAACCTAAATAAAACTTGTAGTATCACAGAGGTTCATATTCATCTCATCATGGCTACCTATGCTTACAAGGCTGTTCTTATTTGTAGTTCGGTCTTGATCAGGGAAGATAGCAAAAAGGTAAAGAGGAAAAGGCAGCTTTTGCCTTTTAAGCTGAGGAAAAGATGGCTATATTCAAAATGTTGATCTAAAAACCTGAGTCAGTTGCCACAGCAGCCAATATGAAACATGGCCTGCAATTCTGTACTCCAACATTGTTCTATTGACTTCAGTGAGACTATTCAGGATTATGGGGTTTAAAATTAGGCTACAAATAGCTATTCATCTTCTTCCCCCTACCAAGGGACCATCAGAACCATTTTTACTTGCACTCATCTTGACAGCTAAGTGTGTTGAAAAGAAAAGGGACTTCTGTTTGCCTCTTCCCACCCTGTGCCCGCCAACATCCGTTAGAAGTGCCAATCTTATTGTCAGGTTGCCAGCTCTCCTTGTTATTTCTCTGTCTTTTGGAAGTGCACAAATCCACAAAACAGAACTGAATTCACTCAAATGAAACAAAACACCAATTCAACATCCAGAAATGCTTTGAGTCAGTGTAGACTAGGCACTGGGCTTTGTCCTTGTAGGCCAGGGTTCAAATCTCATCTTATCCATGGAGCTCACTGGGTAGCCTTGAGAAGTCACTATCTTTCAACCTCAGTTCCCAACTGTAAAATGGAAAGGTTCTTCTGAGGGCAAATTGTTAAAGGATTATAAAGCATTTGAAAGCTAAAAACACTATATAAACAATAATCAATTTTTTCTCTATTACTTTCTCAAAAACTGAGCAGCGTCAGCTCCCATAACAATGACAGAATGTGTTAGGGAGAAAATAAATAAGACAAAATAAAAATCAAATAGTTGGAAATTATTTCTTCCTTAGGCTCTCATTCTATTCCCATTAGAACAAAATGCATGTTTTGCCTTTCACTATAGGATGAGCCTGTCTTGTAGTTTAGGTACACGGCAGGCGCGGGCAAACTGTGTCTCAGGAGCTTCAGAGCATGACTCTTGACCAGCACTGCCTTAATGATGCTGCATCATTCATTGCACTGGAGTCTCAGAATCTCACAACAGCCAGGACTACAGAACACTGGTTCCATTATCCAGTCATGATGCAGACATTTGTGTGCATGCATGTCCATGCACATAAGTATGCATTGTGTGGCTCTCAGCCATATGAAGATTTTGGTACGTGACTTTTGGGTTTGGGAACATTGCCCACCCCTGGCATACAGGATCAAGAACAAAGTCAGTACTTACTTTCTAGGATCAGAGTTCACCATGGGTAATGCCACACAAGACAGGGTTGGCCGATCACCCGCCCACCCCTCAGGGAGGGTAAAAATGCAGCTGCCACACTTTGGGCTGATGGAAAGAGCAACCCAAACCATCTGCCCCTCCATGGGAAACACCAGGTGGGTGGGCTATCGCCAAAAGTCCTGAAACATCCTGAAGTGTGCTGAGGAACCGTCCACAGGGGTGGGTGCCCAGTCCCACCCCACATATCATCCCCCAAGCCTGCCCACTATCCCACCCCTGCCATGATGTAGATGTACAGGAATGAAAAACCTTGGAGCTCTATGGTGCAGGACCTTGCCATGGGGCAATGCTGCACTGGACTGGTTTGATGGGAGGTGACCTATTACCCAGATGTGACCCAAGTGGGGCAACAGTAGCCATCAATGTGTCACCAGCCTTCTTCGGTAGACGTGTCACGTAGCAGCCACCCAGCCGCCTGCCCTGGGGTGGAAGTGAGTGAAAATCTGGCAACTGCTGACCTGATGATAAGATGAATCATGGACTAATGCGGGGTAAGGTCACCCAATGTGAGTTAACATCTCATTTGGTCTTTTCTCCATCCTGTGCGTGTGTTCCCGAGGGTCCCAGTTTAGCAACCTATGTAAGTGAGTGCCCAAATTAAGCATGTGCATATTTCCAAAGTTGAGGGAGCATTTCATAGTGGGGCCCACCTGCATTCATCACCTTGCATGATCTGAACCTAACATTTTTTGGAAATCAATTTTTAAAAATAACCACAAAAAAAGTAAAATCATAATGGTGCAGCAGTTCTGTTTTGGCATTTGCTCAGCTGTTAGATGTAAATCCTTATGGTACCAGTGTTTGCAACAGAGGAGCCTGAATGTACAGTTTAATAGACAGATGGGAAACAGTACAAGATAGTAAAGATCCCTTGAAACTGATTTTTAAAAATCCAGTTTCTCTTTGTTTATTTGTTGCAAGGGAAGTCAATTTAGTATTTTGACTACTAAAGCATAGAATCTTCTGCCCTAGCTATACCCAGCTGTTAGCTGAAAAAACTATCTGGAGTGGACTAGGACAAGTAGCACAAGGTTTAGCAATGGCCTAATCTCTGGGAAACCACTCCAAGCATTTCTAATTAAAATGCAGGTGCTGACCTCTATGCCCACGACGCAAGTCAACATGTTCATAACTTGTTATCTCCAATAGCTGCCGGATACTAGAGATGGAAATTATATTTGTACCAAATGTTTAAGTTTGACAGGTATTGTAAATTTGCAAATGCAATCCCAAATGTCTTTTCACTTAGCAAACTCTGAGTAAACTTTTGATTGGATTTTGTATGTCAGGGATTCACAATTTGTGAAACCAGCTGGATTAAGGTGGCTGGTGACCTCTGACTGGATTACTTCACATTGCAAATTTTACAAACCAGGAAAACTTGAAATAATTGGATGAGGTGAAGTTAAACAAATGAGATCTCACCGAGGTCCTCAAGGACTAGCTTTCTTGAGTGGCTCCATTCATTCCTGTCTCGAAGGACCCAGAGGTGAGTGGATCCTGGCTGGGAGAACCTAGAGGTTGGTGATGGGCAGTGGCTCATTGTCCTCTTGGGATCTCCCCTGTGGGGTCCCACAGGGTTCCATCTTGTCTCAACTCCTGTTCAATATGTATCTGGGGCCCCTGGGTGAGGTCCCATGGAGATTTGGAATGAAGTGTCATAAGTATGCTGATGACATCCATGACAACCAAATCTCTTTCTTATCTGGTGCAGGTCATGTATTGTCGGTGCTTACCCAATGCTTGGCTGCCATTGGAGACTGGATGTGTAGACGAGCTGTTTGAAGCTGAATCCAGACAAGACCAAGGTGATGATGCTTGGCCAGCCGTGTGAACTGGGGGAGATTAGGGATATGAAAACAAAACCGAGTTCAGAAATTTGGTTCGGTTTGAAAATCGAGTTTGGTTCGAAAGTTCGGTTCAGTTGACCGAACTATTTGAGTTCAGTTGAATTCTGAACCGAGTTTGTACATTCAAACCCAGGTTTTTTGGTCTTCCGAACTGGTTCAGATTCGACCAAACAGTTCGGTCGAATTCGAGTTTGGTTCAAAAGTTCAGTTCAGTCGACCGAACTATTTGAGTTCGATCTGAACTCCGAACTTCCAAACCGCGTTCGCAGATCCCTAGGGGAGATAGGGACCCCTATCATTGATGGGGTCAAACCCCCTTTGGTCACTCAGGTATGCAGCACTGCGGTGCTCTTGGATCGACTGCTGAGCCTGGACTGCCAGGTTGCAGTGGTAGCCAGGAGCAGTTTTTACCAACTTCATCTAAATCAGACAAAGATCTCGCCACCATCATCCATGCCTTTGTAACTTTGAGGCTAGATTACTGCAATGCCCCTACTTAGGTGGGGCTGCTGTTGATGACTGTTTGGAAGTTGCAGCTGGTGCAAAATGTGGCAGCCCACCTTCTGTTTAATAGAGAGGGTCACTGGGAACACATTACACCAGTGCTCCACAGTCTGCACTGGGTGCCAATATCTTTCTTGGCGACATTCAAGATGCCTAAATGGCTTGGGCCCCAGATATGTGAAAGACCGCCTCTTCCCTCATTTCTCTGAGGTCCCAGATTCTGAGGTCATTCGGGAGCACCCTCTTTCAGGTACCATCTGCCCGCCCAGTTGCCACAACACATTTATTTATTTATTTATTTATTTATTTATTTATTTTTTAAAATTCTACCCCACCCCTCCTGCCACAGGCAGCTCATGGTGGCTTACAACCAACAGGCAATAAAAATCAATTAAAATAACATCATTAAAACACAGAAATGCACTCAGAGAGGTGTTTTTGGTGACTGAGGGCATAGTAGGAGGGAGTAAGAGGTATGGGGGGTTGAGAGGATGTTTATTGTTTTAGATTATTTTTGCATATGTTGTAAACCCAGTCCGAGCCATAATGGGAAGAGTGGGGTACAATAAATAAACAAACAAATAAATACAATTTGAATTCCAATATTTGTCTTGCTAAATGAATACCCACATTTAAATAATAGATCATAAATTCTGTATCTGTGTTAGCTTTAAAACAAAGGTGTCCAAACTGTGGGTTATGACCCCAAGTAGAGCTGTACTATCTGTGGATGGGGCCATAATCACAGTAAGATTAAGTATACTTTACATTTCTTTGTTTCTGTCTAGGGTCATGGAATTAAACTTAAATCTTTCGGAATGGGGTCAGGCAGGCAAACTATTGCTCTAGAAGGCTATTCCTTTTCCTGTCATCAAATTTCTCCATTTCTCTAGGTGACGCATGGTCTTTCCCTAGAGTTTATTGTTTTGTGACCAGTGTCATCATAAGATAGAAGAATAACTGATCAATCAATAAGGACATTGTGGATAACAGTAAACTATACCCACCTAGCCAAGCCCATCAAAAGTTTTCCACTTCCAGTATTTTGGGGCAGGCTTAAATCTTTCAGAGTCTCTTTTCTCATGTCTATCATATACTGCTGGTAGTGAGTTAGAGGACATTTTGAAGTTACTTCCCTTGTATACGGTATGCATTACAAGGAGGCCTGTTCTCGGGCAGATAAAAAGAAAATTAAAATGTATTCTCTTCTCATTTCCTCCCTCTCTCTCATAAAAACTAGTTGAAAAGATTCAAGTGAATACTGGAGTCGAAACTGAATCTGATTTAGTTAAAAGGACAACTAATTATTCAAGATTTTGCAATTAATGGGGATAACAAGAAAAGGTACCATGCTAAAGGGACTGCAAGGGGAAAAAATCATTTTAATCTTTAAGCCGTATCACTTACTGACTAAGTAGAGTTCTATATTCATTAAATGAGGAGGCAGCTCATAATCAGTAAGCATTGAATGATTAAACTTACATAAAAATGAAATATTAAAATTGAGCTGAGTAGGGAAACTTTTAACTGGAGCTGTGCTGGATTGCCATGAAGTTAAATTGTTTCACAGCTTGCTTTGAATGTAAGCACTTAAATTTCTTTTTTCATGACATTTGATTGCCTCCTAACAGAACAACTTAAAGAGTGATATACTTTGAAACCTGTGAAATATTAGCAAAAGCAAATGGCTGGATGAGTTGACGTCGCTGTGACTGTGAGCTCCCACAAAGGGGAGGGGAATTCTTTCATGTGTTTAGAAATCAGCATACAGATAGACACTCTCAGTAAATCTCTCTTGTACAGGTCCCCAGCCACTTGGCAAATATCTTGAGTTGTTGTTTTATAAGGAGGCATGGCTGAATATTCTTGATTGTTAATAGGTTTCAATATCGCTTTCTCCTGAGGAATGGAACTCCATGTTTTCACAGTTTAATATTGGCTTACACAGTTTAGTGTCATTAATTACTGAAAGACTGCCTGTCCTTCTATGTTCCATTGTGGCCCCTTCGATCTGCCGGGAGCGCCTCCCTGTGGGTACCATTGTTAGCCTTGCTTGTACGGTGAGGGCTCGCAGGGCAGCATTCTTGGTTACCACTCCAATGCTTTGGAATTCCCTTCCCCCGGAGGTCTGTTTGAACCTGGGCATTTTCCAGAGGTGATGTAAAACCTTTCCGTTAGAAAAGGCATTTTGTGGGTGGGGATAAGGGATTGGGATGGGTTTGGGGTGTGTGTGTTGGGGAGGGGTGATGGTATTGGGTGGATTTGTTGGGGGTTGTGATAGGTTTGGGGGAGGAGGGTTTTTGTATTTTAATGTTTCGGTGACCTGTAAGCTGCCCTGAGCCTTTAGAAGGGCAGCATATCAATTTAAATAAGTAAAGTAAAAGTAAAAGTAAAGGCCAGGGCACAATGGCGAGGGAAGACAAAATCCCCAAAGAAAGATAAAGGGACATTTAGGCATTCGTGTATTGCAGCCACCTGCTTTAGCAAGCGATATGGGAAATAAATAGGGAATAAATGGGAAATAAATAGAGCTGAAACAAGCAAACCTATCAAATTAAAATGATTCAAACCAAACTGAACGCAACGAGTATCCAACTGATCTTCATTCCATTACCCAAATATTTGCCCTTCTGTGGCATTGGTTTGGTCTGTTCAAGCTGTTTGGCCAGCTCGTCGTGTTCCTGTTGTTACCCTAACTACACCCATCCTCACTGTTACCAGTGGAAATGATCAGAACCAGAAGTGAGGAAAAACAAATGAAATAACCAAAACCGCAAAAAATGCAGTTGCTTGAGCACTGTGACAAATGTTGTTTGGGATGATGTGAGGCCTACCTGAAACTGCAAAAGAAAAAAGAAAAAGAAAATGCACAGACCTTTATTCTGCTATCCGTTTCAGCTTTCATAATAAACTAGAAAAAAACAAAACAGGCAGGATGTTCAAAATTGCTCAACATTTCGTTCAACAGTAAACCTTCCCATTACCCCTTTAATCTACTTTAATCAATTAATCTTTAGTTGCCAACCAGTACACTAAATGTCCAAACTTGAATTCTGATGAGCATCTTCACTTTCTATTGATTTTACTAGTAAGCGAGAGTCCTCAGCATCTCATAATATCCCTGATATGGGAATCACAGCACATTCCATCCAAGGAAGGAATTGAGATAGTGGGTATGAACTCAACATCAGCTTATATAGGACAATACTTACTTACTGCATGAATTCTGCATTCCAGCTGGGTTCCCAAGCATTTTGGCCTACAATACCATACTTTGAGACTTAAATATCATTCCAGAATTAGAGTTCTGCAAAGGATATGAAACATCAGTTGAGATTATAACCTCGTTCGTAGAAGTTACATAGAATGAACCCACATGATGTCCCAGCCAAGAACGATAGTCTGTCCTACATACATTGATGTCACTCTCCATTGTACCTTCTCTTTTTGAGCTCACATCCAGAAGACAAAAGCAAAGATTAGCACCTACGTAGCCTCAGCAAGATGACCATGTAAACAGGAGTGTGCAATCCTGTCCATGATGAGTTCAACTGCAGTGACACCTTTGTTGCTTTTATTTATTTATTTATTTATTAAATTTGTACCCCGCCCCCTCCTGAACCACAGCTCAGAGTGGCTTCCAGTCATAAAATACAATTTAAAACAATCCAAAATACTAAAAAAAATCCATATAAACATTTTAAAAACACATAAAACAGGGCCTGGGGTATAAATTACTTGGGATAGGGGAATAAAAATCAGCTACCCATCCACCCTCCCCAAAGGCCCGGGTGAACAACCAGGTCTTGCATTTTCGCCGAAATACTAACAGGCTTGGGGCCAGGCAGACCTCCTCCGGTAGGGAGTTCCAGAGACGCGGCCCAGCCACTGAGAATGCCCTCTACATTGTGGCCCCCCGCTTAACGCGGGGGACCTCCAAGAAGGCACCCCTGGCAGACCGAAGGAGCCGCTCCGGGGCGCGGAGGGCGAGGCGGTCCCTGAGGTATGAGGGGGCTTTTCTGCTGAATGTGCTTGTGCATTTGGGAATAATCCCCATACTTGAGGAGGCTGGATCCTGCATTAAATGCCAGGATTAAAAGTGGAGACCTCAAATGTCAATAGCCCATTTGTCCTTGTTGGCATTGCTGCTCCTGATATTCACCATACGGTTGAGAGTAGAGAGTAGAGCTGAATGTACATTCAATGTAGACCTAAGACACCCACTGTATAAGAAAACTCCTTCACTGAGCCATCTAATGTCACAACAAAGTTTTCTTGCCACCATAAAACCTCTTGGTCTCTCACGTTAAAAGAAAGGGGTTCAAGTGTGACATTGCAGACTGGAAAACAATTCTGTAGACTCTGGGCTGTGACACTCACTGGCTAAACTCCTTCTACCCTGTTCAGATACGTTGCTGCTTCAACAGGCTGCTTTCCAACCTTATATAGGAGGGACAGGAACTTTTGCAATCACCACCGCAGCTGTGAAGGAACAGCACCTGTCAGAATGTACTAATCCCCTTTTAGTATGTGAGAACACCCATCCTTGTAAAAGTTACATTAGGGACACAGGTGTTCTTGCATGCTAAAAGGGGATTAGTGCATTCTTATGGCCCTGTAGGTATCCTCTTGTTGTCATCAGGGCAGTGATGAGGAAAAACGGCAGGAAGGTCCAGGCTCCAATGGTGACTTCCTTTACTTCAGTCAGTACACAAATATCCAGAAAAGTTGCTGTCTCGCTCACATCCCACTCTCATCCCTTCCGAGGCTCCCACTCTTCCATTCTGCATACCTTTGAACTGCAGCAGGGTTGTGAGGTGTCTTCACTCCATCTTGGATACATGGAACATAGGATGGCACATGCACACAACGGTGAGCACGTAGGCTCCCTCAGAGGATGGACTTGCCAGTTCTCTCTGTACATCAAGCCTCACCTAAAAGTCAACAAAGGCCAAGGTATCCATTACCCCCCAACTTCTCTGGGCCCGTACCATGGGAGGCCACAGTACCCACAGACTTTGACAAAGTCATCTTGTTTTCCCAAATGATGCAATTTGGTTTTGCCACATGACAAAATGACAAAGGCATCTGTTTTTTCCTGGGAAACAACCTGCTGCAATAGCTTTCTATGGCACTATGACCCCCTGCTAAACACTGCTGCGTATGTTCTCAACGTCTGTGAGAACAGAAGGGTTGCATTGGAGAGCCTACCCCCAGTTGACTTCAGCATGTCAGTACCCCTGTTCCACGACCAGCTGAACACAATGGAGTAGTGCATAGCTGTAGAGATTATGGATGCTTTGTAGGGGTGGGAAACCGGTAGAATCCGGTATCCGATAATGCCGGTATCGGGCGTACCGGCATTATCGGATTCGACCCGGTAATCCGGACCCGGTACCGGATTTCGAGGTACCGGATTTTTTTGCATTGCAGCCATTTAAAAATGGCTGCAATGTAAAAAAAACTTAAAGCCCCAGCAGAAAAGTTTTTTT
>QEPC01000048.1:815453-842592 GCA_003113815.1 Sphenodon punctatus | reverse complement strand
ATCGTGGCTCCTTGGAGCCTATTAAGTAACTCTGGTATAAGGGGAAGGGGATACCTGTTTTTTACGGTGATAAGATTGAGTCCCCTATAGTCAATACATGGTCTTAACCCCCCATCCTTTTTGGGCACAAAGAAGAGCGGTGCTCCTCCGGGGGAAGTGGATGGTCGGATAAAACCTTTTTCTAAATTGTCGTCAATGTATGCCTTTAAGGTTTTTAGCTCTGGTTCGGATAACGCATAAATCCGCCCGTACGGAGGAATCGTGTCCGGGAGGAGGGAAATGGCACAATCATAGGGTCGATGGGGTGGTAGACGGAGGGCTTCTTGTTTGCGGAAAACATCCCCAAGGTCCTCGTACTCAATAGGTAATGCTGGGTCGATCACTGTGGCTTGAAGAAGGCTGGGACTCTTGGCTTGCGATGGGGGCGGCTGGCAGCAGGTATTACAAAGGGCGGACGTGAAGGATACTATTTTAGTTTCCCAATTGACAAAAGGGTTATGCTTTTTTAACCATAGAATTCCCAATACTATTGGAAAGGCAGGGGTGCTTACCGCATCCAACACAAGCCATTCCCTATGGTTTCCGATCCAACCTTCGATCTCCGGGGTGCTGTGTGTTACCAGGCCCGAAACCAGGGGGGATCCATCGATTGCGAAAATGGCTTCTGGATTTGCCTTGGGAATTAGGGGAACCCCATACTGTCGAGCTACTTGAAGGTCAATGAAGTTTCCCGATGCCCCCGAATCGATGAGGGCAGGTAATACAAGGGACTTCCCCACCTGAACCTGGAGCATCACTGGAACTTGTACTTGGTCCCCACGTTGCCACGTAGAGGCAATTTGATGGCTTCTAAAATAGGGAGGCTTCATACGGGTGGCCGGGATGCCCCCTGTCCGCCCCGGCCTCGTTCGTTTCCCGAGCCCCTACGATGGGGAGGTAGCTGGGGACAGGAACTTGAGAAGTGTCCCGCCAACCCACAATAAAAGCAGAGCCGCCCAGTCCGCCGTCGCTCTTTTTCTTGGGCATCAAGGGGTCCACGGGATGCCCCGAGCTGCATCGGTTCGGGGCCTTCCGTTTTTACGGCCCCTCCATCAAAGACCGGGCCCCGAGGCGCCCAGCTTCGGGGAGTCTCTTGTCGTCTTTCTCTACGTCTTTCCGAAAGGCGTTCGTCAATCTGGCAGGCTAAATTAACAAGTTCCCCACATTTTTCGGGGGTGCCGACTAAGGCGAGCTGATCTTTTATCTCGTCATGAAGACCTTTGCGGAAAAGGACTTTCAATACTTCGTCCGCCCATCCAAGTTCTACGGCTAGTTGTTGGAATCGGGTTACATATTCCAATAAAGGTCCTCTTCCTTGCTTTAATGACATAATGGCGGCCTCCGCATCCCGTTTCCGGTGCGGGTAATCAAATAGAAACTGAAATTCACGGAGAAACCCATCAATATCGTGCAATAACGGGCTGTTTTTAAGAAGAAGTGGCGTCGCCCAATCCAAGGCAAGACCCTCTAGGTGCCCTATAATGAAGGCCACCTTAGCCGTTCCAGATGCATAAGTGCGGGGCTGCACCTGGAAGGCCAGTTTACATAAGGCGAGGAACCCCTGAAATTGCTTTCGATCTCCCCCAAACTTTTGTATGGGGGGGTGTCGGGGTTCCCGCCCCTGTGGTTCCTCATTACCCATCGGGGGCGGGGGAACCAGCTCCCCCCCTAGGTCCACTGCGCCTCCGGCTGCCCCGTGTTCCTTAAGGTCTTTCAATTCCAGGGCCAGCGCCTGGATTGCCCGTTCCATGGCCTCCATTTGTTGGGCCAAATCCATGGCCTGAATGCCGGCGATACTGTTAGGTTCGGGAAGGGATACCGCAGGGAACCGTGGATTTAGCCCTACTACGCTGTCGCCCTTCGCTCTTAACCGTACTACCCAGAGAGAGGCTCACACGTGGTTTACTGAAAGATTCCCCTCAGGTTATAAGGTGGCCGACTCTAATGAGAGCAGGGCCTTGTCATCATTGGGGTGTCGATCAGAGGGATGTGGGAGCAGGCCTCTGGTTCCCTATACAGGGTGAAAACCCCTGCCCCCTGTGCACACAACCCCCCACGTACACACAGTGCAATTGGTACAGGAACAGTGCTACCCAGGCTCAGTGCAGGAAGGGAAGGAGTACCAGGAGGCGGGAAGGTAGGGGATAAGGAACCACACGGGAATGAGGGTACGGAACCCTTTGAGGGAATGGGATAGGCCCCCACGTGCGCCGCTCTTCCACCACCCCCCACACCCCACACTTCAACCCCCTTCACCTCACCTCCTCCACGCTCTGCTCTCTTACTATTACTCACACACCACACTCGTTCTCCGTGCACACTCCTTTCACGCTCCACACACTCCTTCGTCTCAATTTCCTCCGGTCCGTCTACGCTCTCCCAGGGGCCGGCCTCACAGCAAACTGATCGCCGGCACTGAGCCCCTGTACTTCCGGGTTTAAATAGGCCTGGCTCCGCCCCCTTTCCGCTGGGCCTGCAGGCGTGCCGAACGCCGCGTGGTTGGTGCTGACTCCTCCCCTGACGTTGTCGGCGCTTCTGGATCCCTGACAAGGCACGGTAGCTCCGCCCCCGGCGCTATAGGGGCCTCCGGGGTTCGCGGGGTTTCTGCGGGGTTTGTTTCGCCCCCTTGAACGGAGGACTGGGGGCTCGATACGTTTGGCCTGCTGGCTTCGGGGTTCTCCACAGCTCGTGCTTCCAGGGGGGAAGGACCCGCTCGTCGGGAAAGGGCTCTAGCCCTGACAGCGGGGCTATATACGCAGCATTTGGCTAACTCCAGGAGACAAATGCTGCGCAGCTTCTGTCTCATGGGAAAACAAAGCTGTGTGGCTTTGCCTCCAATTATGCAGAGGATGCAGTGCTGGAAAATTTAGCTCTGCATCCTCCACATGATTGCAGACAAAGTCGCACACCTTTGTTTTCCCACGAGACAGAAGTTGTGCAGCATTCGCCTCCTGGAGTTTTTCCCGGAGCCAAATGCTGTGCATATGGCCCCATGAGAAAGCAGTCTCAGTGACACTTTAATGATCCTTTAATAAAGCCATTTCAAAAATGTTTCACAAAAATGTTCAATAAAGCCTTACAATGGGAATTTTTACACAAACCTCAACGTGCTGGTCTTTCAATCTTCTGGATTTACAAGTCTCCAAGTAAGTTCCAGATGCATCCTTCACACACACGCTGCCCTGAGGCAGCCTAAGTAGCCGCAGCTGTAGACGTGACAGGCTGCCATGGAAACCAAATGACCACAACTGCCTGGAGCAAAGCAGTTTACCAGGATAACATTTTAGACACAGAAGTTCGGGGAGAAATTCTACACAGAAGTTCATAGAGCCAGATGTTTAAGATCTGGGTGAGTGATTTAGACACACAGAAAGTTCAGGATGCAACAGCAAACATACAGGAGAAATGTGTGTGTAAAAACAGTGTGTAAGTGTGTCTTCCTTTGGCTAATCCTGCCCCCCCCATGCTATTTCACGATCTTTCCTTTCCCTATGTTTTCCCATTTGCAAGTGAGCCAGCTGTAGTCCTGAAGTTCTTCATTTTCCATTTGGCACTGGCAGGTTAGCCAGGTCTTGGAATGGCAATAGGAAGCACAGAGGCACAGGAGTGCTGCTGGCTACTATGCATCCCACCCCTGCCCTCAGAGGGAAGTGCTTCTGATCACCAGCCCCGAAGTGGCTTATCACTATGCTGTACCATCATTCTCCACAGCACCCACTTCCCCAAACCTCCCACCTTTCCCAGAATAAGCACAGAAACCATGGATTGTGAAAAATATAACAGCTTTATTTAACAATATAAACTTTAATTTAACTTTAGCTCTATTTAAAGTTAATAAAACTACAGCTAATAAAAGCAGTTAATAAAACTCAAATTACTGCCAGAGGTTTTATTTATTTATTTATTTATGGACATAGGCCAAAAAAGCTACCAGAGGTGGACCCAGTGCCTGTCCTGCCGGTGGTCCAGGAGGGCCTCAGCTGAAAAAGCCTTGTGTTCTGCAGCTTTCTGCCATAGTAGCTATCTGTGCTTCCTTGTCATTAGGGGTGGGAATTCCGGTTCTCCCGAGATCCGATATTGCCGGTATTTGGGTGTATCGGCTTAATCCGATAAATTTACCTGTACCGGCATACCAGATTTTTAATATTGGCCAGATTTTTTACATTGCGGCCATTGAAGTCAATAGCCGCAATGTAAAAAATCCAATACCGCGGTCAATGTTAAAAATCCGGTATGCTGATACCCACCGATACTGGTACATCTGGTATCCGGTATTCTCCCCGGTGTCCCACTCCTACTTGTCATACACAGCACTGCGTCTTCTCATCTGTTTGCTGTGTGGTCTCCCTGAGCAGCTTCCTTGCCAAATCCTCCTTGTACTGCTGGTTGCAAAACCGGAGGACCTGGTTGCACTGGGAACCTGTTGCTGGGGTTTCTGTCCCATGCCTGTTGTGGTGGCAGACCTGTAACAAGGCAACAAAGGAAGCCATTAGTTCAGACCACCCCACACAGGTCTCCTCCCCCCACGTCTCAGCCCCTGTCTGCCCTTCCCATGCATTTTAAAAGCTGACCTTCCTGCCCAATTTACAGTCCTCCACCCACCCTAAGGGAAGTGTGAATGAGTACCTGGCCTTTGCCGCTGCAGTGGTGGGATCTCAGGAGCACTTGTTACTGTTAGAGCCTGATCTTGAACCCTCAGCTACATGGTTGAGCGGCAGGGGTTTCCTCCCTGCACCACCTTCTGGCCTGCCTGTTGGTGGGCCTCTTATTGTATCTGTTAGAGCTCCTCCCCACACAGATTCCACAAGCTCTCACCTCACCACACCAGCTAAACCCTATCATCACTTGCACCTGGACCCAGCTGAGGTAACCAGGAACTAAACTATTCTCCCATTGGTCTTGGAGACACCTAACTGGCTTTAAAAAGACAAACCATGCCCCGGGCTTCTCAGAGCAGCTCAATGCCTTTAGCTGACCACTTCACTTGCTTTGGTTTATGCTCTCTGCAACCCTCATCCCAGTTCTCCTAGCCCAGCCCCTTGCTACCTAGCCCCTATCTGTGCATCTGCTCCGTCTTTCTCCTCCCCCACTTTGCCCTTAAGATGGATCTCTTGACTTGACCCTGCATGGACTCTGGACCTGCCTGGCTTCCGCTTGAACAACACTTGCCCCAGTCTAAATTTTGGCTGACCCCTGCCTTGAACCTGATTAAGTCCAGTACTCCCTCTCCCTGCCAATGACACCTCCACCTGTAACAAGTTCCTGGTTGACCCTGGCATCACTGCTGACCTGATCCTGTGGGAAATTACCCCTGAGGTTCTGATACACAGACTCTTCATTGCTGATCCAATCCTTTGGGGACTTACCTTTGCAGGTCCAACCCTACAATGACTCCTCAAGACTGACCTGATCCTCCAAGAACATTCATCACAGGCCCTACCCTGCAGGGGTTCCCTAAGGAGGTAGTTTGGAACAGACTCACCACAAAAGCCACCTATGAGCCCCAGCTGCCCCATGAGGATTACTGCAGAGGAGTGACGAACATAGAAAAATAAAGCACTGCCATGGTGGCTTACACCCCCTTACCCCCGCCAACCCACCATGGTGACTTTCCCAGCAAGTGTTTCAGACCGTGCCTGCCCAATGAAGGACATACAGAAATCAAGCACTTACTGTTCATGCTCAGTGCTGCTATGTCCTGGGGGTGTTCCCCATGCTCTCATGGCCACCTGTCAACATGGTAAAGAATAACACATGGTAAAAACACATAATTAGATAGCAATAAACATAAGCCTTGATCATGCACCTGTGTAAATGACCCCACCCACCCACCAAGTGCATTAAGTTACCTTTCTCTCCACCTCCTTGATAAAGGTGGCAACCAGGTCCTCTGTACCTTCACAACTAACACCTCTGGTAGCTCCACCAATAGGGACTGGCAGTCCAGCTTGAGGGGTGGATGGTGAGAGTCATGGTATCTATGTCTGCATCAACCCTTGCTGGCTCAAGGGCAGGGACAGGCATGGAAGAATCTCTGCCAGCGGTCGCAGCTTGCACGGAGGACCAAGAGCAGTTGGAGTGGGAGCAGACAGTGGGGAGTCATAGCCACTCACTTCTGGGCCCTGATGAAGGTGCAGCTGCAGAGACAGGATGCCACGATGGCTCCATCCATGTACAGGAACCAGACAATTAGATCATTAGGTCCATTAATGGCTATCAGCCAAGTAGGTTTGGGGGACATAACCTCTTACTGCTGGGAGCTGAAACAACAGGGAATGGATTGCCCATTGTGACCTGCTGGGTACTTCTCCCAAGAGACATAGATTGGCCACTGTCAGAGACAGGATGCTGGGCTTGATGGACTGTTGGTCTGAAACCATGGCACTACTTATGTTCTTATAGTACGGCAATGTTTGCCTTCCATGGCCAGAGGCAAAGTCATTGTTGTGGATGTCCTTGTAGCCCCTGCACAAATTCTTGGCCTGCTGCTGGCACTGGATCATGTCCCTGTTCTATCCCTGGAGTCTCATTCATGCCTGGATTTCTTGAAACATGATCTCATTCCTGTAGCACTTGACCAGTTGGTATTGGACCTTATTCTCCCCCTATAAAGTGATGAAAGGCCTTGGTCTCTGCCTTGCTCTAGGGAATGCACCTCAGGTAGGTGAATCAGTAAGCGGAGAATGGCTGAGAAGCCACACTTGAGGTGCTGGTGCTGGTGGTTGCTTGGCTCCCAGTGTTAGCCATGGCCACGATGATGGAAAGCAGGTAGAAGTCGCTCTTCAGAATGTAGCAGCTTGGGAGGAGTAACTGTCAGCCATGTGCTGCAAACCAGGATGAACTGGGACAACGAATGCTTGAATTTGGTACGCAGTCAGTTTTTAAGACGGATATTACGTGCACGCCAGTGAGAGTTTAGAGAGGGGCAAGAAGTGGTCGCTTCTCCGAACGCTTTAGGCTTTTTGCCCATGACTCTATGGTGCTAGCAGAAGTGTATGCGCGCAAGACTGCGCACATCCTAAATTACAGGAGGTGGGCATGTGCACATTTTATCCCACATTTGCCTGCGTGATTGCCTCCACAGGTTCTGGGACCCCACCATGAGTGGGGGCTGTGTGTCCGGTGGGTAGTGGCCACATGGCCAGTGGGGGAAATGTGCCCACCGAATAAATGAGCAGGTGAACACCAACCTGGTGTGGGCTACTGTCTCGTTTGTTAACAGCCTTTGTTAAGGTATGCCTTGTTTACATGCACCACTGCATGCTAGATTACATCTGCTTGCATCAAGTCATGTGATTCACATTATGTCCAAATGCAGCAAGACACAAGCATCATGTTGGGTGGAAGGCTAAGGGAAGCCCATTAGCATTACAGAAAATACTGCGAGTAAGATAATAATCAGACTGACTAAGAACCTACAAGTTACCTTATTTGAAAACAATCTCAAGTACTTTAATGCACTGCGAGTCAAGATCCTGCAATATAATTTCAATGAATTACAGTCTCCGATATAATGAAAACAATAAACAGCTTATTTTTTCCTCACTTAAACTCAACACCATGAATAAAAATTGAATAAATGACAAAGTATATTTCCATTGTATTACTCTTGTATTGTTCTTTTATAATTTTCCTCTCAGCTGGGAGTGCTGTAATGCAAATTCTTGGTTTTGTTTTCCTCCCTAGAAACGTAGCCTTGAAAAAGTTCTCTTATGTGGTGAATAAAGAAAAATGGTTTGAAAAGAATACAAGAAGTATCATCATTCACTCTTGATATCATCCTTCATCCTTCCATCTACTCTGTCCATTCTTACAGTCACAAAAATAAAGTGACTATGATCAGACCTCTGCTTTACTAGAAAAGAACTCTCCTTCCAAAACCTTGGTTGGGAATGGTTTTCTTATGTGGCAAATAAAGAAAAATGGTGTGAAAATACAATCATCATGGGTCAGTCATTTCTCCCTGCTATGGGAAGGGACAACAAGCTTCTAGGGTGGCCTATGAAAAAAACATACAGCTTCAGTTTCTGAAGCAAGCAACAGTAGGAAAAATGGCTCTAATTTTCTTTACTATCCACTGTGATCAATTCTGCCAAGGTTAGAGGCTCCGTTTTACCTCTGTCCTAAGGCAGCAGTTTCTACCTCCTTGGTTTAACCAAAATGGAATAGTGAAAATGTGATGGACCATACCCAACTGCAACATCTGTTTCCTAGGTGGTAACGGTTCTAGCCTTTAAGAGGTAAGTTAATTAGAACTGAACCATAACAAAGCAGGCTTTGCTGAAGTTAATGGCAAGATTCCCATAAACTTTATTGGATTTTAAGTCAGACCCTCCAACACTAAAATGTTTTAACACAATTTAGGACATTTACTCATCTTCACTACTCAAAGTTACAGCATGCTGCATAACAGAAGTCTCTGTGAATGTAGCCAGATTCTATGGGAATACAGGATGAAACCACTTACTCTAGAGTAGACAGAGCGACACGGTCAGGAAGGTAGACTGAAGAAAAACAAAGGACATTTTTTTAAAAACAACAGCAGAACAATTTTGTTTTGCATTCTGAAATCAATGAACAACTTGATTTATGTGAGAAAGGAAGCAATGTGGCTTTGTTTCTTTAGACAAATGAGAAACGGAGCACTTCAGCTGCACATCTGAGTCAGTAAGGGCTATAGGTACATGATGATCAGAAAAGCTACTCTGGTGTAAGTAGTAGGGATGTGCAAACAGAATGCGGTTCGGATGTTCGGACGTTCGGTTCGAAGTTCGGGTTCGGTTGTTCGGTTCAGCAGAGTATTCAAAAATAGTGCTATCGATACCAATACCAAATTTCAAGATTTTTTTGGGTATCGGTATCATTTGGCCCTGAACCAACCCCTGGTCTCCACCGCTGGTGCAAGGAAGTCTGCTCCTCATCTGCCTCCCCGTTCCAGTCACGTTTTTCCTGCCCGAAGTCATGTTTTTCCCGCCCCTGAACTCATCCGAACTCACCTGAACATGACCGAACTGTTCGGTCATTTTCTAGTTCAGTTCAGACGTTTGGTTCGGACATCTTAACGGACCGAGTTCGGTCTGAACTCCAAACATCCAAACCGCATTCGCACATCCCTAGTAAGTAGTTCTAGGACTGTAGCTATATCTTATACTAGATAAGAAATTTTTGGAGGACTGTTAATCTGATCTTGAAGGGCTAAGGTGATATTTGATAAAGAGAAACTATTTGATAAAATAAAAGATCTTACAGTCATCCTTCATTCACTTTATTATATACTAGGTCTTTTACTTTCAACATTGCATATATTTAAAGAAGTACTAGTGTCAGTTTGAGGATTGATTTTCCTAAAGCACTGAGTAGTCATCCACAGAAAAAATCCACCTTCAGTCAGTTGGGAACCCATCACTACTAACTGTTGGGTGAAACATTAAGGCTGAAAGTAAAATAACTAGTATGTAACAGTGGAAGAAAAGCAAGTTCCATTTTTGCTTTTGGTAATTAAACAATGCTACCAGAATATGTCTAATCATTAATCTATCCAAGATAATATCTGGCCCAACACACGAGGCTGGACACACATTGGATCTTTTGTTCTGCACTGGCCTGGAAACAGGGGTTCTGATTATTGGGGGTGTCATTACATCACTGTCAGATCATTATCTTCTGAGGGCCCACATCCCTGCCCTCTGTTGCTCCTGAAAGAAAATAAAAGGGGTTTTCACTGCCTTTCTGCACCCTGGTGAAGCAGGTCCTTTCCTAAAAGGTTTCAGCTGCTTTTCTGCACCCTGGTGAGGCAGATCCCCTTTTAATTCTCGGGACCAAGTGGAAATACTACTGTTTTGAGAGGGTGGGGAATTACTCCTTTGCTATTTTCTAGTACTGAGTCTTTTGTTCAATCAAATAGACCTTTTTATTCAATGAGCAACACAATTTAACATACCAATTATACATGAAGCATTTGCACCCTTAACATATGATCCCTCACCTACTCTTGACTACTTCAAACACATAGAAAGCATGTATTTGTACGTGATCAGAGGTCCACGGTCTGGTTCCAGAAGGAGGGTAGGAAGGGGGCCCAAACACCTTGAGAGAAAGAGCTGTGGAGCAAGTTGCAGGATTTCCTAAGGAGAAATCCCAGAGTGGGCCAACCACCAAGCTTGTCGGCGCTCTGATCAAAGAGCTAGCGACCGAGGACCGTGAAAGGCAACTTCTCTGTCTGGGGCTAGCCTTTTTATCCAGTGACTGCCTTATGATTATTCAAAGTGCGGGGTTGTCCGTGCTAAACCTGTGGAGCACTCCCATTGGTTGCTCAGATTGGGGGTACCTTCTGCCTAGTCACTGACTTAGGGATTTGCCCTGACCGATAGGGTCTTACCCCTCCTCCTTCCAGAGGGAGGGCCTGACTCCCTGGCCCTGAGCACCCCACAACCCCCTCTTGGAGGCACCTTATTGTCTGACCAAATCATCTTGTTCTCTGGTACCATTTGGTTCTGTTATCAGCCTCTGACCTTCCCACTGTCCCTGTGTGTTATAAACTACCCAGTTTTGCTTGGGAACACAAGGTCTCTGCTTTCTCTCAGGCACCTAATAGACAGGAATATTGCCTCCTTCACACCAGTTCACATACTATCCTTTAATTTACTTCCTCTCTGACCATTTGACCATTTACTCCTCACACATTTGTTCCTTATCTAAGTCAATGAATCAATGCATATGCTAACTAATGCTTTAATTAACTTACAACATTCTATATAATCTTAAAAGCAAAAACCAAACTAATGCCTTACCTAACTTAACATTCTATGTAATCTTAAATGAACACAATGGCTTACACAAAAGTTTCATTCCGTTACAATATTATGATTATATATCCAGTGTACTTTGGTTACATTTCAGCAAAGAATAGGTTACAATAGCATTCAATGTCTGTTCTGGCATATTTGTGTCAAAAGAAACACTTTTGCTTTGGTTACATTGTAGCAAGGAAATTGGCATCTTTGTTGGGCCAAAATCATATCACAACACTCCCATTAGAGTGGTGGACCAGATAGGATGGTCCACCGCCAGACACTAATGGATGCAATAGGATTCCAGAACTCTCTGGTGGATTTACTTGCTAAACATGATGGCCTTCTGTCAATGGCCTGGTTGATTTGTGATATTCTATCCTAACCCAAGGCCATCGACACAGTGGCATCCAGACATCCTCTTCCTCTGCTGTGGCACCACAGGTCTCCCTGGTATATGGAGGACCTGAAAGCTGCTAAAGTGAAAGGGTAGGCAGTTAGGGCGCACTTTAAGATATGTGTAAAAATGCCCATTGAGGCCACTGCTGGCTCAGATTACCAATGCCTCCCTTCTGGAAGGCAGGGTGCCTGATGGCCTTAAAACTGAAGTTCTCAGACCCCTGCTCAAGAAGCCATCTCTTGATGTTGACTCCCCTGCCACCTATTACTCCATCTGTAGGAAGGTTATTAAATGGATGGCTGGCTTGAAGCTGCAGGTGCATCTTGATGCTATTGGATTCCTAGACCCATTTCAGTCAGGATTTTGTTCTGGACATGGCACTGAGACTGCGCTTGTGGCCTTGGTTGATGATCTCAACTTGGAAATCAACAATGATAATTGTACCCTGTTGATTTTATTCAATCTTTTGACAGCCTTTAATGCAATTGATCATGGGATGATGTTGATATGTCTATGTCACCTGGCAGGGGTTTGTGCGAGTGCTGAGTGGTTCTGCTCATTCCCGGCTGGGAGAACCCAGAGGGTGGCGATGGTTTGTTGTCCCCTCAGGACCTCTCTTCTGTCTTGTCTCCACTCCTGTTTAACATGTATCTGAGGCCCGTGGGTGAGACTATTTGGAGATTTGGAGTGAAGTGCCATCAATATGCTGATGACACCCAACTCTATCTCTCTTTTTCATATGACCCACATCCTGAAGTCTCTCAAGCTTACCCAGTGTCTGTCTGCTGTTGGGGACTGGATGTGGGTGATCTGAATGAAGCTGAATCCAGACAAGACAGCAGCGATGCTGGTCGGCTGGCCTTGTGACCTGGGGGATATAGGAACCCCTGTTATTGATGGGGTTTGGCCTCATTTGGTCACTAAGGTTTGCAGTCTTGGGGTGCTCTTGGATCAACTTCTGCATCTGGATTGCCAGGTTGTAGCAGTGGCCAGGAGCACTTTTCATCTGGTGAGAAGGCTGCAACCTTTTTTATCAGATTCAAATTTGGCCACCACCATCTATGCTGTCGCCACCTCAAAGCTAGAATACTGCAATACGCTCTAAGTGATGCTGTCCTTGATGACTGTTTGGAAGCTGCAGCTGGTGCAGAATGCGGTGACCCACCTTCTGTCGGTGGCAAGTCATCGGGAGCACATTACACCAGTGCACCAGAGTCTTCACTGGCTGCCAATAATTTCCGGGCATGATTCAAAGTGCTGGTTTTGACCTATAAAGCTGTTAATGGCTTGGGCCCCAGGTGTCTGAAAGACCGCTTCTTCCCTTATGATCCATCACAGCCTGTAAGGTCAGCTGGGAGCACCTTGTGCCGATGAAGTTTTCACAAGAGTACGCAGATGGGCCTTCTCAGTGGCTGCTCCACAATTACGAACTCCCTCCCCTTTGAGGTCCTCCTAAGCTCAAGACTGCTCATCTTCCAGAAGAAGTGTAAGATCTTTGTGTTTGGCCAGGCAATTGGCAATCAGGGATAGGGTTGGATGGAAGGGTATGGGGAAATGTTGGTGGAGGGAGCCAAGGGATTTTTTAAAAGTTGTTTTATATTTTTTTTCCCCATTCATTCATTCATTCATTCATTTAGTCAGTCATGGCAATTAGCTTCCACCATAGCCAGTAAATTAAAAATTTCAAAATACAAAATAAACTTCATACATTAATATTAAAAGAAGAATTTAAAGAAAAAACAAAGTTTAGGCAAAATGTATCAAGTAATTAAGCATTCTAAAAACAAGCTATTCCATCTTCTCCCCGGGGTCTCACGTGTGGGGTTCCATGGGGTTCTATCTTATCCCCTCTCCTTGACAACCTCCTCTCCATTGGAGGAGGTTGTCAAGGAGTTTGGTGTACGGTGTCATCAATATGCTGAAGAATCATGGGTGGCTAGTAGTGTTGCTCTCAAATTTTCGAGTGACGCAGACACAAATAGGTCATTGACATGGGCTATCAAATCAACAGATGACATCTTCTTATATACGCTCTGAACTCCACCTAACTCAGCCAGGTCCCTGGCAGGACAATCCTCATATAGGATAGAAGCCACAAGAACCACATGGTCACTTTCAGGCCTAACAAATGTAGTAAGAGTACTCCATCTATAACTAATGTCCTGGGGTACAAATATAAAGTCAATTAGACTACATCCGTGTGGCCCCAGAAAGGTAAAACCCTTTGTCTTACTTTGGGCTAAATCTTCCTGGAGTGGGATAAGATTTAGACTACCCAAAAATTCACACAGGAGGGAACCTGATCTAGTTGGGGCCCCCTCCTCCTCCCCAGCTAGGGGAACCGAACATGGGGAGATGGAAACGTTCCAATCACCCACCATAATGACCTCTGCCCCGGGGTGTAGGTCCTCCAATCTATGCACTTCCTCCTCCAGGGTCCCCCAAATGTCCTCCTTATAATAAGGGGAGGACACAGGAGGGATATACACGTTGAATAGCAAATAAGGCTGAACACAACCAACGCCTAATTTAATTAATCCCACCATAACTTCGGGTCTCCTGAAAGTAATAAGGTCAAACTTAACCCCTAAAGATTTAGTCACAAGAAAGGCTAGGCCCCCAGAGGCCCGCCCTCTTGTGGGCTGCTTTTGGCCATCATGGAAAAAAAACATTAAACTTGTCATGGCAGCCAGCCACAGAACCAATCAGCCAGGTCTCTTGAAGGCAAACTATATCAAAATTGTCCCAAAATTCCACCCAATCCAGGACACCCAACTTAGACCTAAGGCCAGCAATATTCCAAGAAACCATTGACAGCCTAGACCCCCACCCTAGTTGATCTAATCCTGCTTCAGAGCCCTGAATTCTAAGACGATCAGGACTACAGCTAGATAGAGAAATAGGAACGCCATGATTCTTCCTTAGTCAATCTGAGCCAGCAACTGGCTCTATATTAAACAGAAGCAGGTCACTGATGACCACATTGCTCCCTCACTTGACACTTGATTGATCTCCCGAAACCTGAGAAATCAAGGAGGCTGTAAAACTGGCAGGTTTGGAAGGTTCTGAATCCAGAGAGCCCTGTTCAGGAGTCTCCAAATAGCGTGCGGCTGTCATAAGCTCAAAATTGTGCTCTGGCTTATAGACAAAGTTAGGTTGTTGGAACCGTGGGGCCATATAATCAAGTTCACTATTCTGAATGCTACTTTGAAACCGACTAATCCTATTCAAAAATAGATCCTGGTCCATAACCGGCAAGCCCCTAAATAAATCCCCTACCCGAGATATCTCTTCAGCCTCTGAATTGCTCAAAAGAAAAGCACCAATAGAACATGCCAATTCAGTTAGGGGCTCTACAATCAACTCCCCTTTATCCCACCCTTCTTCCCTTGGAATGGGTGGATGATCCAATTGGCTGGGAATACCATCAGCCTGCGAGGTGGGATCGGCACCCTCCTCCCCCTGTGGTCCCAATTGCAAGGGTACCTGAACATCCTTAGCAGGGAGACCTAGGAAAATACCAGGGTCCAAATCCATTAAGGTATAAATTAACAACCACAAGTATCGATGGGCGTTTACTTTTTCTTATGCATTCACTATATAAAGACACAGTACTACGAGTTAGACTGGATGTCAGGGGCTATTTATAGGACCTGGTTAAAGTTACCTCTGGGATGCAGGAGGTGTGCATTTTCCCCCCCCCCCCCTTTGTTCAACTTTTACATCCCAGCTGTCTTATTAGATGAGAATCACCCTCCTAGATTAGGAACAAAACATTTGGCCTGCCTACTTTATGTTGATGATGCAGCCTTAATAACCCAAACTCTGGTGGGTATGAAAAGAACCCTCAAAAGCTTTGCAGATCATTGCCATAAAGAAATGCTAACCGTAAATTATAGTAAGACCAAAATTATTGTTTTATCCAAACAAAGGACCCAACATAGGTGGGGGGGGGAAATAACAATGAAATCGAGCAGGTTGGCTCTTTTAGATATCTCGGCATTATTTCCAATCATCCAGTGCCTGGTCTTGTCCACTAAATCTTCAATTGAGTAGGCTAATAAAAGAGCTACAGCCATTCTCCATTTTGCCAGAGTGAGGGGTGGACATTTGATATTGTCAGCAATCCTTGTATTTATGAGTAAGACCCTTGCCCAGCTCTTATATGGGGCCCATCTCTGGACTATTGGGAAAGGCAAATAAGTTGAAGTAGTTCAATCAAAATTTCTAGGAATGCTTCTAGCAGCAACTGCAGGGACCGCTAATATTCCCTAAGGCTGGAATCTGGCAGATCCTCATTATTGTTTTTGGTGTGGAAAGCAGCCATCAAATTCTGGCTACATCTGATTTTCTTGGCCCCCTCTGGCTTGTTCCCTTTCCTGACATGTGACAATAACCCCAACCGCTGGATGGATGATACTCAGAGTAGGATAAATTGAATGGGTTTCTCTCTTTCTTATCTGCTAGCTCATGGGTACCCCTAAAGCCAACTAAGGAATGAGTTTTTTTCTTTTTCTTTGTCTTTGCTGTACATTAGCTCTGGCAACATATTGTTATGCTGCTGCTTGGGACTGATGGCAATATCCTATCCGTCTATTTGTTACATGCTAGTTTATGCTTATATGTATATCTCTTTGCCAAGGCCAATGGCCTTGCAATAAAATCTACCTACCTACCTACCCACCCCCCAATTTACTGACTTCCCACACCTATTTATCCATTTTCCATCCTGAAAAATCAATCAACTTCCAGTCCTGGGAAGTTGACTTTTAGTCCTGGAAAATCAACTTCTGTTCCCATTTTTTGCTATTTCTGTCCCAGTTGTTTTGTTTTCTGACCTGATATACCAATCCGCAATCGGAAAAATGGTAACGGTAATCGGTAAAACGTACTAATTTTGGGGGTATCTGGGTACCCAGTCAGTACCCGAGTAACCTGTCAGGTACCTAATGTGGTACCACAAAATGCGGGTATTACATGCTGGTACTAAATTAAGTATCCGTTTAAGCCCTAACCAATCCATTCAGTGAAATGCAAAACATAATGTGAACCAGTCCATGTTTCACCAGAGATCTGGATCATCTGTGCATCCATATCTTGCATTCACAAAATGGAAGCATCCCTTACCGTGCATGCACAAAACACTGGCACTGCAAGAGAACAGAGTCGAAAATGGTGGCTCCCAATCTTCATGAGGACGGTTGAGAAAGGATTTAGCAGAGGGCTGGAAAATATTTTCACTCTGCTCTGTCTGACTCTTTATTCTGCTGAGCCACTATTCCTATACCTACGATCGGTTTACCCTTATCCTTGCAACATGGACCTGCCTGCTGTCATTCTCATAATAACCAAGCCAAGTACGTGCACTTGAGACCTCGCATCTTCATGAATGTTAGACCCCTTGTCTCTCCCTCTGTTCCCCTTCCTATGTCTCTCCCCCAGCTCCTGTCTCTCAGATTGTAAGCCCTAGGGGCAGGGACCGTGTCTATTTTATTACTTTGTAAAGTGCCAGGTACACTGCTGGCACTATATAAATGTTTGTTAATAATAATAATAATAATAATAATAATAATAATAATAAAAACCCCAACCAATCCACTTAGAGGTTCTGGATTTATTGGAGGGATAGTAGCACGGGCCTGTGATTTGGCTGCATGGGCAGAACCTCCTCCCTGGCTTGTCAATTAAGAAAATTTTTAGTCATTAACACACATAATCTATGTCTTGCCTTGATCTGTTGATGCAGCAACAAATGCCAGAATTTGTATATGCAAAAGCAAAGTCCTTCAGTGCTCAGTTTGTGTACAGAGAGAGATTTCTCCATCTATATTTATGCATGATATGGCAAAAAAAAAAATCTGGCCATGTAAAAATAGCATATTTGGAGGGGAAAGTGTTCCATCTCTACAATTTGACCTTTAAAACCTTTTCCCTGAAACATGAATATAAATCATTTTATAACGATAGAGACTCGCTGACTCCTCATTTCAAATATTGACAAGCATGGAAAATATTGAGAAATAAGCCCCACCCTCACCCCTCCATAGGCAATATTGGAAAACAATTATGCTTCTCTCTCACTAAAAAAAAAATAGTCTTTAACACAGATTTGTGTGTTAGAGAAGAGAAGAAATTTACCAGTGCAAATATTTCAGAAGCCATTTTCCAAAAGACAAGTAATGTTGCATTCAGCATTTGCAATATCAAATTATTTCAGAGACTAAATCATGCATTATAACAAGACTTTTAGGAAGCCATTTGGAATGCATCGCAAAAAAAATATTAAAAAATAAAAATGCCATCAGAACAGACACACAAACCAAACAACTCTGCTTTTCCCACTCCATCCCACCACCACCCGTAGCCCAACCTTAGTTCTTCTCTAGCCTGTAATCTGGTTCCAGTTTCTTTGGGCTGATCTCTAGGGGTATGTAACAGGCACATCGTTAGTTTTTGTTTCTGTTTCCAAAAACCCATTCATGTTTGGGGGGGGGTTTCATAAAGGACTCTAGTCTTTTTTCCCCATTTTCTTTAATTAAAAATATTTTTTTTAAACAGTCACTGATTCATTCATTTTCATTACCTTAGTTACGAAAATGAATGGGACGCCATTCATTTTCGTAATCAGTTAAACGATATGAAATTGCAGACCCTTGCAAGTGATTTCTCCTCACTGTGCACTGGGCAAGTTTCTAGTCTGGACCGTCATTCAGTTTGGTCACTTGACGTGGCTTGAAATAATGGTTCTCACCCTCTTGCCCACAGCATGACACTGCACTCTGGTTGTCACTTTGGTTTGTCACCAGATGCATGAATGGGGTCATGATCTTTCCGAAACTGCCCACAACCCAGCGTTTTACAGATAAATCTGGGATGGATCAGGTTTATTTCATGCCCCACAAGACCAAAAACAGACTGGATTTTTTGTGACTGGTGGTTATTACAACAGTACTAATAGAATATTAAAGCCATCACATCCAGACAACCACGATTATGTAGTTCTCTGTAAGCAAAATTCTCTCAAGAGGGGAAAAAAAACCCAGTTTGGAGTCAGTTGCTGTTTAATCTACATTGCAATGCAATAAAAAAGGAAACTATTTTGATCTTTTCAGAATTGCATCTCCCCTTCCCACTCCCCTATTTTCCAACTGAGAAAGCAGATGCTTTCCTCATTCCTGATTAAAATAAACATAAAAATCAGAGTCATACATCTCTGAATTCTACTCAGTATTCTAGAATTGTTTCTAATCAACACACTGTAGCAAAAGGGGTAAGGAACTTATTAATAAAAGATAGGCTCTTTATTAGATGGTGATAAATTTTCTGCAGTGATAAAAACCATTGCAAATCACTATGGCTTGCTGAGCTGGACTGGTGGAAGTAAGGAACAAGGGGGATACTATTTTGAGCAGCACATGACAATCTGTAAGCATATAACTCCTTCATGCAGTGGTAAAATCCTAGATGTTCAGGAGTGCTCATTCATGCAAGGAGTTCCCAGTGCCAGGGAACCCTGAAAACCTTGAAATGGTGTTTTCAGGGTTCCCTGGCACTGGTGGCTTCACACTGCCACTGTCGCGTCTTGGGGCACTTTTAAATGAGTGGGTCGCCATTACGCGACCCACTTACGTGATATTTCAAAATCCCACAAGGCGGGATTAGACGAGACAGAAGTCCGGGATCATGCGCATAGAAGGCGGTTGTGCATTGTTTGCAGGCCACAAATTAAATACCTCAGTTGGGAGGTATTGTGAGGCCTTGCGGGATTTTGAAATATCGCGCGAGTGGGTCACGCAACAGCAACCCACTCATTTAAAAGCAGCCTTGGTCTTGGCTTTGAAACAGTAGCCTTTCCCCAACTCATGTCACACCTCTGATTGGAGAGTATATGTCTGCCCAGGTGGAACAGGAAATGGGGTGGATCACTGCTCTTTCCTGTCCTTGATGCTACTCAGAAGCTTCTTGTTTTTCTGTAGCTTTTTTATTCCAGACCAAGACTTGTTCCTCTTTTACCATGCCTACACCTGATCCTGTGTTTCTGCTCCTGCACAGATCCAATCTTGCAGTCGGCTCAGAACCCAAACAGTCTCTGACCCTGCCATCCTATTATACTGTGGTCTGATTTTTATCTGGCTCACTCATGCCCACTCCACCCCCGCACAACTGATTCCCCTTCCCCAGGCTGGCCTTAGGATTTGCAAGGTCCAGGCTGAAGATAAAATACAGGGCTGCTGATGATCCCACTGGTGACTCCCTCTCCTGTGGTTGTACCCTCTTTGGGGCCCTAGCAGAGGCCAAGTTTGTGGCCCTGCTGGAAAGGAGTGGGGTCATCGCACCCTGCCCTGGTAAAAATGGGGGCCACTGTTGGGTCCCTAGAAGTAGAGGTAATATCAGGGTCTGGGGCAGCCACCTGGGTTTGCCCTGTGGTAAGGCAGCCCTGCCTTTTCCAGTCCATTGTGCGTAAGAGGCATAGGGTGAAGGGACTCCAGAATATAGGCAGATGTGGGGTTTGGGAACAGGATTAGGGCTGGACCAAGGAACCAGGACAGGAAAATAGGGAACATGAACACGAAGAGACCAAGGGAGTGGAACAAGAACAAGGCCTGGAAAAGAAGGAATTGGAAACAGAGCAAGAGCTAGAACAGAGCTAAAGGCAGGAAGAGTCACGCTCTTCTGTCCAGCTTCCTGGTGCTACCTTATATGCTGGCTGGCAGCAGGCATTGCAGCGCCCAGAAAGGCCCAGCAGGCATTGCAGCACCCAGAAATCCCCCAGCAGGCATTGTAGCGCCCAGAAAGCCCCTCCATATACCTTCCTCACCTCCTCGTCCTCTCTCACCTCCCTCCTTCTAGCCTCTCTCACGCACCCCCTCCTTCTCCCTCTCCCTTCACCTCTCCCTTCACCAGCAGCCTTTCGCCAGCCAACCTACCCCTTATCCTCACCCACGCCCCTCCCCCCTCCCCACCCTCATCCCCCCTTACCCATTCCCCCTAGGCCTAAACCCGGCCGTTCCCCATCCCCCAACCTCATCTGCATCCCCTGCCTTCCCAAACACCAATTGCCTTTTTCCTGCTCCCTCTGGAACTGCCGCTCGTCCGTGGCTAAAGCTCCCTTCATCCACGATCTCTTCCTCTCTCGCCCCTTTCAACTCCTGGCTCTTACGGAAACCTGGATCACGCCCTCCAACTCTGTTACCCCGGCTGCTCTATCCTCCGGGGGCCTGTCGTTCTCTCACCGCCCCCGCCCTGAGGGCCTGGGTGGTGGTGTGGGCTTGCTCCTTGCTAAGCACTGCCAATTCAAAACCCTCTCCCCTCCCCCCTCCTCCTCCTTCCCTTCCTTTGAGGCCCACTCTGTGCGCTTATACTCCCCTCTACACCTTCGGGTTGCTGTCATCTACCGCCCCCCGGGTTCCCTCTCCTCTTTCCTCCCGGACTTTGAATCCTGGCTCACCTTCTTCCTCTCCGATGATATCCCCACTCTTATCCTTGGTGATTTCAACATTCACGTTGACACGCCCTCCGCCCCCTCTGTTTCCCGCTTTCTCTCTCTCGCTTCCTCCTTTAATCTCCGACTCTGGACCGACTCCCCCACTCATACTGACGGCCATTCCCTCGACCTCGTCTTCACTCGAAACTGTTCTCTAACTGACCTCTCCTTTGACCCCTTCCCTAGTTCTGATCACTTCCTCGGCTCCTTCAGCCTTTCCCACCGACCCCCCTCCGCCTCCCCCTCTATGCGCCCCTTCCGCAATATGCAGGCCCTTACTCCCTCGGAGTTTGCCGCACATCTTTCCCCCCTTCTCCCCCCCGTTTTCGCCTCCTCCTCCCCTGACTCTGCTGTCTCTGCTCTCAACGCTTCTCTCTCCTCGACCCTTGACTCTCTTGCCCCCCCCTCTGCTCGCCCCGTCCGCCCCCTCGACCCCCGCCCCTGGCTTACCCCTGCCATCCGCTACCTCCGCTCCTGCGCCCGGGCTGCCGAACGCCTCTGGCGCAAATCCCGCTCCCTCCCTGACTTCCTCCATTACAAATTCTCCCTCTCCTCCCTCTCCTCGGCTATCTCCCTAGCTAGGCAGCGCTATTATGCCTCTAGGATCGAATCTTTCTCCCGCGACCCTCGCCGCCTTTTCTCTACTTTCGACTCCCTTCTCAAACCCCCCTGCCCTCCCCCGCCCTCTTCCCTTGCTGCTCGGGATCTTGCGTCGTTCTTCACCTCCAAGATTGACAAGATCCGTCGGGATATTGCCTCCCGCCCCCCTCCGCCCCCCGCTCCCCTCCCGCCCCCTCCCCCGCCCCCCTCCCTCCTCGCATCCTTCCCTCCTGCCTCTCTCCAGGAAATCTCTGCTCTTCTCTCTTCATCCAACCCCTCCACCTGCCCCCTTGACCCGATCCCCTCCCGCCTCCTGACCTCTATTGCTCCCACTGTCGCTCCCCCCCTTCTGCATGTTGTCAATCTCTCCCTTTCCACAGGCTCCTTCCCCTCTGCCTTCAAACATGCCACTGTCTCCCCCATCCTCAAAAAGCCTACCCTGGACCCTTTCGATCCCTCTAGTTACCGGCCGGTCTCCCTCCTTCCCTTTGCTTCGAAGCTCCTGGAACGTGTCGTCTACTCCCGCTGCCTGAACCTCCTCTCTGCCAACTCCTCCCTCGACCCTCTCCAGTCCGGCTTCCGCCCCCTCCACTCTACTGAAACTGCCCTGGCCAAGATCACCAATGATCTACTTGTCGCTAAATCGAAGCGCCACTACTCCGTTCTTGTCCTCCTTGACCTCTCTGCCGCCTTTGACACTGTCGACCACTCGCTCCTCTTGGACTCCCTTTACTCTTTGGGCTTCCGTGGCTCTGTCTTTGACTGGTTCTCCTCCTACCTCTCTGACCGCTCCTTTAATGTCTCCCTCCCCGAGTCGACCTCCCCCTCCCTTCCCCTCTCGGTTGGGGTTCCCCAAGGTTCTGTCCTTGGCCCTCTCCTCTTCTCTATCTACACCCGGTCCCTTGGTGAAATTATTGCCTCCCACGGGTTCCAATACCATCTCTATGCTGATGACACCCAACTCTATCTCTCTACCCCCTCTCTCTCCTCCTCTGTCCGCTCACGCCTCGTCGACTGCCTCTCTGATATCTCCGCCTGGATGTCCCGACGCCAACTCAAACTGAACATGGCCAAGACTGAACTCCTCATTTTTCCTCCCTCCCCCTCCTCTCCCTCTGACCTGACCGTCTGCATTGATGGGGTCACCATCCGTCCTGTTCTCCGTGCCCGCAGCTTGGGCTTCATTTTTGACACGCACCTCTCCTTTAAACCTTACATTGACTCTGTGGCCAAATCCTGCCGATTCGCTCTCCTCAACATTGCCCGCATTCGCCCCTTTCTATCTGTCTCCTCGGCCAAAATCCTTGTTCATGCCATGGTTATCTCTCGCCTCGACTACTGCAACCTCCTCCTTGCTGGCCTCCCTCGCTCCCACCTGTCCCCCCTTGTGGCGATCCAAAACTCTGCCGCCAAGGTCATTCACTCTGCCCGTCGCTTCGACCATGTGACGCCTCTCCTCCTCTCCCTTCACTGGCTCCCCCTTCCTGAACGTATCCTGTTCAAACTCCTGGTTTTCACGTTCAAATCGCTCCATGACCAAGCTCCCCCTTACCTCTCGGACCTAATCGCCCTACGCGCTCCTGCGCGCGCTCTCCGCTCTTCCGCTGTCCCCTCCCTCGCTCTCCCTCGCTTCTCCTGCTCGCCCAACCGCCTTCGTCCCTTCTCCCTCGCTGCCCCGCATGCCTGGAACTCCCTCCCTGCCGACGTCCGCCTCGCCTCCTCCCTCCGCTCCTTCAAATCCCTCCTCAAGACCCACCTTTTCCATGCTGCCTTTCCCAATGCCCTCTAGTCTTTCCCCTTGCTCTTACTGTCAGCCCTCCTCTGCTGACTGCTGCTACCGACCACCTTGTAACCAAGCCAAGTACACGCACCTGAGACTTCGCATCCGCCTGAATGTTTGTTTGTCTTCTCCCATGTCTCTCCCGCTGTCCCCTCTCCTTGTCTCCCCCTCCTTGTCTTTTAGATTGTAAGCCACAGGTAGGGACCGCAGCTGATTATATGTTCTGTACAGCGCCAGGTTGTTACTGGCGCTTTATAAATGTTTAATAATAATAATAATAATGTAGCTAGGCAGGCCATGGTGCAGAAGATGTCCACTCCAGTGTGCATATGCATTCTACCGGGGGGGTGGGGTAAGACTCATGGGCCCTGGTGGAGCTTCAACTGCTGCACCTATTATAGTTACACCCCAGAGTAGCAGCCAGCCAGGAAGCTAGGAGGTGTGACAGGACTGGAAATGGAGAAAGAATAGGACAGAGCACTCCCCTTTTTGTGGGGAGTGGCTGGGCTCATAGCAGGCTGAGGAAGTGGGTCCAGGAGGGCTGGCCACTGACCCAGGCCGGAACCCCTGAGGATGCAGGTTGAAGCCTGAGTTCTGACACTGCCTGAAGGGTTGGGTGGGAAGGGATTTGAATCTGTGAGACTGTTTTTCCTGACTAAAAATAGGCGCCATCTGCTTTCCACTCAGAGACAGCCCTCATAAGGGGATCAAGCTGCCTGGAGACAGTGGCTAAGGGCACCAACCATTCTTGAACCATTTGTGGCCAGTCATGGCCATAAAGCCGTGCTGCCTTGAAGAATATGCCATCTTATTCTGCTGCTTTTAGCTCCCCCTTATATTATAGTCCCTTTTGTGCATTGTATTTTTGATGGGGATATGTTGCTTGTTTTTTTGCAGGGAATATGCTGCAGGCAGGGAGAGTGGGAGGGATGGATGTGTGACTTAGGCCCTTTTTAAACAGGCTGTGGCTGTGGGGATGGGGGGTATCTGTATGCACACTGGTGGGCGACGGTGCATAGGTGTGTGCGTACAGGGACACAAACAGCCCTCCATGTATGGAACCACCACTGTTTTTATATGTATTTTTGAACTGGTGTTGTTTTTAAAAAATAGTTGGCCACCCTGAGCCCTTTTTGGGATAGGACGGGGTACAAATCAAATGTATATTATATTAATTTTAATTTTAATTATAATTATAATTATAATATATTATTATTGTCCTCTCTTCACTAGATCTGACATGAAAAATCGTTGCAAGTGCTGCTTCTGTCAGAAGCAGGGCATTCATCAAGATTTGCACGATGCGGAAACTTACCAATTTTCCTGTTGTTTTTGCCATTTTCCATTATTTTTCTCGAGTTGAATGTGGCTGCCAAAGGCCACTCCCAAGCCGCGTATGTGCCCCGCATGCACCTCCAGGGATTCCGGAGACAAAAACTTGCAGGCTACGCACCATAAAATTCCTGGAAAGTCTCAAAAAGTCATGGAAAGGGCCAAAAAAAATCTCTGGAAGTGACAAAGGGTATTTTCAGACATTACAAGATCACGGTGAACCACGGTGAATACCCACCTGTGGTCACCGTGTCTCAAACGTCTGTTTGGCGGCCGCCAGATGTCTCGGAGGGCGGGCGGCGGGAGGCGTGGAGGGGGCGGGGCCGCACGTTGCGCCACGCGGCCCCGCCCCCGCCCACATTCCCCGCCGGGATCCCCCCGGCACATTTGATATGGCGTGACAGGGTGACCCCGGCGGGGAATGAAAGGGTTGTTTTCAGTACGGGGCCAAGCGGCCCCGTAACGTCTGAAAATACCCACACACACCCATTCAAGCTCACACGCTTCCTTCCACCTCTGTCTCTCTCTTTCATACACCTGACACCCCCATTCAAGCTGACACACAACCTTTCACTGGTCTCTCTCTCTTTCAGTCACACACCCATTCATACTCACACATCATGCTCTCACTTCTCTCTCTCTTTTTTCACACACACACACACTGACCCATTTGAAACTNGGGCCAAGCGGCCCCGTAACGTCTGAAAATACCCAAAGTGTCATGGAAAGTGACAAAAATGACAAAAAATGGCAGAAACTCGAAATCACCAGTAACTGATGAAGTACAGACAAACATCTGCAAGCACTCCCAAAAGGTCCCTTCGGAATGGGAACACTTACTCTTATCTCCGCCCTCCTCCCCATTTACATGGTCGTTGGGCATTCCTGATATCTGCTGAATAGCTATTGGGCAGAGAGCAGCAGCACCCTGCCCACTTCCCATGCAGGATCCACCCAGAGCGTACCAGAATAATGTTCCAGTGCATTTCAGCTTGGCTACAAACATTCCTTCTTTCCTACAAAACCAACTGTATTCAGTAGCAATTGAACATATACAGATGAATATAAAAATCAAGCACTCTGTATTTTGTATGTTTGCTTGGTTTCTTTCTCCTCTTTCACTGTACATCAAGTTTTACTCAAGCTTTGCACACAATATTTCTGTTCACTTTAAATTTTCTACAGTACTTAACGAGTCTCTCATTTGCCCCCTCCTCCTCCGCCATCGCATTTCCATCTTTCTGTCCCCGTGTTTTGCTTTCTCCTCCTGGGTAAGCAGCAAGCAGCTTGCCTTGAGCAATTACATTAGAGAACACAAGGTAGCATGGATGCACACTCTCACACCTTACCTCAGGCATCCCCTGACTTTTAAGTATGTGGACATACTACTACTACTACTACTAATCACTTCTATAGCACTGCTAGGCATACTACCACCAAATACTGCAGGTAGGTAGTAACTATAAGTGACATGAAATCTTCATATTCTCCCACTCAAGATGCTAGCATGGGGACAGAGACTTGGGAACCTGTGTAGTAATATAGACTAAAACTGTCAAGCTTGGGTGCCTAAAATTAGACAACCATATTTAGGCAAGTAAATTGAAGCAGCCTGAATATCCTGCCAATCCTCTTGATTTCAACAGGAGTTGCGGGGGACTCTACACCTGTGGAAGGACAGCCAGGCCCTTTAGACTGGCAGCTAGGTTTGGAAGTCTTGGCCATTATTTGAAAGATTTACTCATCCAGAACTAACAGTCAATGCTATGTTGCAATTCTCATGGTCATTTCAGTCTTGTGCATGTGGCTGCTGCTTGATCACACTACTTAATCTGTCCACTATGGTTTAGTGCCTGAATTTCTTTTCTTTGGTTTCCTCCATCATCAGTCCACATGTGTTGGCGCAAACCAATATATTGAGCCTTTTATCTAAAACACCAGTAAATGTCCTTCCCTTACAGGGGACATAAAACTCTCTACAAACAAACTGTTCCCCTGGGTTCCATAGAACAGAAGTAATTTGCATCATCCACTCCCCATTAGTCAAAAGAAATCCACACATACTTCCTGCATGTTTCTGGCAGTCACCCGTCTTTCCAGGCACAACTGCTGCTGTGAGCTGGGGGGAAAATATCCCGCCCCCCCAACGTAAAAGAGTTGTTGTCCAATTGCCTTTTGACCAATCCTGAACTGTTACACTGGGCCCTTCTGAAAGACAAAGTAAAGAGAATTTGGCTTTCAGGGAAGTTGAGTTTTCTGCCAATCCTTCTCCATCCCATTTCCTTAGCCCCCTATCTTGGGACTGGAAGAAAAACCCACTTCCTGTCAGCTGTCTCACTGTTTCCTGTGGGCATTTTTAGATGAGCACTGTTTTTCTCAGACTGTAAAGCCCGGGAGAAACAGACTTGCACGTGTGTGGGTGTTTTCAGATGTGACGGGGCCACTTGGCCCCGCCCCCTCCACGCTCCCCGCCGCCCGCCCTCTGGGGAGACGGGCAGGCAGCGAGGCCAATGCCGCCACAGCATCTGGCTGAGTTCACCACGACCCGGAATCCCGCCGGGGATTCTGGGTCGTGATAGCTGACCAGACGTTACTCTTTTTTTATGCCCATCTGGAATCACTTTCACCACGCTTCAGCCGATTTTCATGCCGGTAGCCCGGGAAGCGTGGTTGAAATTGACCCCATGTGGGTATTCAGTGTGGCGAACATCTGG
>QEPC01000048.1:786319-802590 GCA_003113815.1 Sphenodon punctatus | reverse complement strand
CTGAAAAATCCATCTTTCCTTTCTCTTCTTATAGAGACAAAGATGCTTGGAGGTCAGCTTAGATGACGTCAGGTCAAGACTGCTGACAGGGAGGGTTTTTCTCAAAGTACATAGTAAGAAGCCTGTTGATACATTCTAAAACAGGTTGCTATCATATAAGATAGGATTAACAATGAGTAAACTCCAAACAAACAAGGCCTCTTCCTGCCCTACTTGAGTCACGTATCTCGACTCTAGTCAACAGAAAATATGGATTTCTTTAAGAGACAGACTTGATTATATCTTATATCCCAGTATACAGGCTGATTTTCCAGTATCTGGTCAAGAGTTCAGTAGAAAGGTCACTATAGGACAGCCCTTTAGGAAGTCATCATACAGAGAGGCTAATACTGATTTCCAATATATTGAAACACAAATGGTCAAAAATATATGCCTATATACAGGATACATGACAACCAGTCACTAGCTGCTCATGGCAAACTCTGCAGTAACACAAACTACTGCAAGCTCTGCTCTCAACTTTTAATATTTCCCTTATCCTAAATAGCTTAGGCCAGGGTGTCACCTGGAGGGTTGGTTCAGAGCAGAAGATAACACAGAACGGGGACCCAGGAGGGAGGTTAGGAACAAAGTAAGGGGCTGTTATGGGTTAAGGGCTGGAGCACAGGAGAGCTCAATCTGGGAAACTAGAGAGTGGGGTAGAGACAAGATATGGAGAGACTTCTCAGCCACTTCCAAGGCAAGGAGGGCTTATCATGAAAACCCTGGATGTCAGAGTTGGCTCATCACTGAGGTCCTAAGGGAAAGAAGAGGAGAACATGAAGGGAACACAAGAGCCATGGAGAATGTGACATTAGGGACCAAGAGAGCAAGAACCAAAGGACAAGGAGCACAAGGGGAAGACTAAGAACCAAGGGTGGTCAGAAACAAGAAGGGGGCTAAACCACGGGTAGAAGGTTGGAAGCAAGAAAGTGCAAGGGGCTAGGAACCAGAAGTAGATTAAGCCAGGAAGACAGAGACAACAACTAGAGAGAGGGAGTTGCTCCACCCAGCTTCCTGTTGGTATCAGCATGCCCTATATACTGGCTGGTATCCAATCAGGAAGTTGGGAGGCAGGGTCAGAAGACAAAGAGATGGGAGAAAAGCAGAGTCACAGATGGGAGACACATGAGGCAGGCATGGTCAAGACAAGGGCTTGGAGGAGACACAGGAAGGAGAATGCAGGCAGGAGACCGTCCAGAGTGGTGGTGCCAGCAATTGGGCCAGTGCTCTCACTTCTGGGGCTCAGGAATTACTATTTTCTTAAGTCCCTTTTCACAGATAAACCAACATCAAACAATCAGACTAGTACAGTCAAAAAAGATCAAAGACTCTAGACAAACTTATGCTCTCCACTCAGTTCCCATTACTTCCTTCCTTCACAGAGGACACTTACAAAACAAACTAGGAAAGGAGAGAGGGTGACGAAGGGAAGAAGGAAGAAAAAACAAAAGGAGAAGACTGGCATTTTCCTTGTCAAAGATCAAATAGAATAAACTAGCATCCCTCCTGAGATTACATAGGGTCCTTAGCTTTAAACTTACTTTTTTAAAAAATTGGTACACCTCCAAGATCGACTAAATCTAAAGAAAAAGGATTTGCAAATATCCACATTTGTGTGTATCAAAATATAATCATTTTTCCCCCCCACTGGTAACTGAGGTGAATGGAAAACACCAGAGGATTCCAGGCTCCCCAAATCACATCAGGGTTTGACGGAAGTGACTCTGTAATTTAGACACAGCCATAAAAAAATGTATCCAGTAAAAATTGTGCCCTAGTATCCACTCAAAGGTTGAATGCAAGCTGACCCAAGGAAAGAAAACTCTAAATGTTGCCCTAAGCTATGGCCTGACATTAAAGCACATCGTAGCTACAGTTGCTCTAGGACAAGTTTTTGCTTTAAATCTCATAGACTTGTTTGGTGTGCTAGGAACTGAAACAAAAGATACAGCCTGACTAAACACTGACCTAAGAAGAGTTCATAGTCAAGAGCTAGAAAAGGATAATGATTGCCTGGAAAATTGAAATGAAAAGAGGAAACATTTTAAAAAAAAGTTAATTTAGGTGGTCACATTTGGAACCTTAAAACCCAGCCTGTGTGGTGAAAAGTCATGGAAATCCCATTCCCTCTCAGAAATGACCTGTGAGCTCCTGTATGGCCACGCAGATGTCAACAAAGACAGAATACATGACTACCACTTGCATTTTCAGGCAGCAACAGCTGCCTGAAACTGAAATGCACAGCCACTCTCCAGTATAAACAGGGGACTGCTGAAGCCCCGATTTTGAGGAAACCACTTGAGCTACATTGCTGAAAATTTATCCATGGCTATAACTTGTGAGGACCATCATATGCATAAAGTTTGAAGAAGATCCATCAGGAAAATAAAATGTTATGACTGTTTAAACGTTAATTGGTTGCNCACCTACTCTAACCCACTACTTATTTGCCCCCCACTGACTGTGACCCAGTAAGCACCGCTTCAGTGTTAGAAGATAGAAAAGTTCGGACTTCAGCTTCCACCCCCTAGCGCACCCGCAGTTTAATCTACTACCTTCCAACCCGATGACACATAGCCCAGACGTCTGGACTACCCAATAAACTTCAATCACCTCCGCAAAAAATTACAAGACTCCTGACCAATATAATGATCATCTCTAATACAGATTGTGACACATTGTGTGAGACGACACCCCCCCCCCCACAAAAAAAACACCACCCAGAAAAGGAGTTGAAAAACACGAGGCAATACAGAGTAGAACAACAAGGACGTACCTATGGTGCTTAATAGAACCATGGTAGTGTTTCCCATACTCTTGTCACTCTTCCCAATCATTTACATCACCAACAATCTCGAGATTCTACTAATTTCTTATGTCACTCCTCCTATTATTCCACCAAGTTCTTTCCTCCTCTACTTCATCCTTATATCCTCCTCCCTGTCATTCCACCGTCTCTCCCTGCTGCCTTTGTTATTCCACATCATCTTCCCCCATTCCCAAAGATGCATCTTCATTGTATTATTTCAGAAACACTTAATAAGGTATGATTAGGATTAATGTTTCCTCCACTCCTTCGATCGGCCTTTCCATGCATTTAATGTCAACGTGTACCCAAATTCTTATTAAACACATAGCATTCTGCTCAGCTTTAGTGTTGGCCCCAACCTGCAAAGGAAGAGGATTGGAGCTGAAAGACAAAGGCAAAGTGTGGGTGCATGGAGTCTAAGTTGTAAGCGAGCACAGTGTGCGAAGCCATACAACATCTTTACTGTTTACATGGTGTGGAAGTTAAGGTGGGAGACTTAACAAACAATTTCTAGGTTTGTTGAAGTTTGCTTGGTATGAATCTGCCTTAACTAAATTTGTAAAACGGTAGGTTTTTTGTTTATCTAATTGTTCCTCTTTAATGGTGCACTAGACACCTTTTAATATGAGGGCACAGATCAGTAGTGCACTGGCAAACGGCAAGAACCCTCCACCCATGGACTGCATACAGTCCCCAGCGGGCCAGTCTCCAGCTCTCTTATCTATCCATAAGATCCAAACTAATAAGACTCTGTCCTATGGTTGGCATCTCTCACCGCAGAATAATGGTCAGGTCAAGACAGAAAAGNAAGGCTAGTTTGTCCACAGCATTTATCCATGTACATCTGTCTCTTTGATCTATATTTGCACTTTGGGGGTGTCTTCCCTTTTAGAACACTCCCAACCCCCTGGACCCCAGGACTAGAGTGAAAGGGGACATCAGTTAAGGTTATTCTATGTTTTAAATTGGATATCGGTATAACGTGTATTTTTAAAAATGTATTTATTATAATTTCCTACGTATGTCTGGTTTGCAGTGGCCGGTATGGCTAGGCAGTAACTAAATAAACAACAAACAAACATTTAAAATAGTCATGTAGACACCATGTAAGGGAAGGCTTAAGAAGGGGAATTCTTTGGTGACTCCTACAGATGAAATGAAGGGAATAGAATAGCAGCAGGTCCCCAATGCAAAATCCTGGGCAGTAACAGCTTAGAAATTTGCAAATGCTGTCATAAGAACATAAGAAATGCTATACTGGGTCAGACCAATGGGCCATTGAGTCCAGGGCATCCTGTCTCTAACTGTGGCCATTCTAGGTCACTTCAGAGGGGTACCCAACAGATCATAGTGGAGTGATCCATTCCCTGCCATTCATTCCCAGCTTCTGACAGTTAGAGGTTACATGGCCTCTGCCTCCACCACCCCACACACATGCTGAGGCCGCATTCTCACCTGCGGCGGTAGTGGCAGCAGAGGAAAGACATGGCAGCAGAGAATCCGGGTGGCAGAAGAAGAGCTGGTGTGAATCGAAATCTGCCGCGGCTTCCCTCACACATGTCAGGACAGCATTTTGCACCCTGACGTGCGCGAGGGAAGCCGCAGCAGATCCCTGTTCCCACCAGCTTTTCTTCTGCCATCGGGCTCCTCCCAACTGCTACGTCTTCCCTCACGGGTCTCGCATTAAGTCTGTTTGTTCTACACAATGCAGTTGCATTAAGTCTGTTTGCACGCAACTGCATTGTGTAGAATGAATAGTATAATGTTATGTACACTCACACTGTTAACACTTTATTGTATGTATTGTATTAAATTTGTATACATGTAAAGCACAGACTTAATGCATTGTGAAAAAATTGTATGTAGTCGAATTATAATAAAAAATTCATGTTTAATAATGGGAAAATGGGAAAGTTTAGTTATTGATTAAAATGAATATAAGTATGTATGGTAAGGAATTAAGTACATATATTACATGTATGTTGATGATGGTAAAATATTAAATATTGGTTGAATTTTTAAATAATTTTGTCATTTATGTTTTGTTGCAATGTATGGAGTTGAAGTTTTTTTGAATTATAATTGTCCAGATTTTTTTTTAATTTTTATTTGAAGAAAACTTTTGTGCATTTAAGGTTTTTTTAAACCGTTAATTTTTTGTTTTGGTTAATTTTCTGGCTTTGTGTGATATGCTATATCTGGATATTAATGTAGACATTATGATGGGGGATGTAGTGGGGGGTGGGAGGTAGGTGCGGGCATTGGGGAGGTCTCAGGTCGGGGCTGGGGGTCTGTAGCAGGGGGGACGGGAGGTAGGCACGGGCATCTCACCCCCCATACCTCACCCCCACCAGCCCCAGAAAGCCCTGACCTCTCCCCCTGCCAGCCCTGACCTCACCCCCCGCCAGCCCCAATCTGTCATTCTGAGGGGGAGAGCACTTTTTATAATAGAGGAGGTCGAGACCATCATGTGGTTTATTATTTTAATAGGGTGAGCATGCAGAACCCAGTTGTGAGAATGTTGGGAGCCATCTCGAAGAACCTTTGTTACAAGGCTACAACCTTCTGATCAGCACATGGGGAGGAGTTGTTTGTAAACAAACAGCTTTATCTCCCAGCCCGATCGGGTGGCAGCACTACTAGGAGGAAGAGGCAGGAGAGGGATGGCATAAAAGTTTGCAGTCATTAATTAGCTGCATCTCTTTCTTATATTGTGTGTTAAGGAAAGCTAAGTGACTGTACTTGTTAAAATCACGTAACTTTTCTAGGGGGGGCACTCAGGGAGGAGAAGCAGGAGAATGACTGCCCTCCAGGTCTCCTCCTCTTACCCCGCCACACTGAGCTCTGGACCAACTTTGCAGAGGAGCATCAGCAAAGTCTGTGTGACAGAGCTAGGCAGCCAGGTAATTGAAAATTGGGGGAAACAGCAGGCACAGCGCCAGCCGGGCATGGACTGGCTCCGCACCAATCCCGCCCCCCCCAATCCGTAATCCACCTGGGGCAGGCGGCTGTTGCTGCTGTCCTTGCCAGGCATTCTGGTTCCTACCTTCTGGATGCTGCTGCACCCTGTGTGCACCCNATTCATTCTACACAATGCAGTTGCGTGCAAACAGACTTAATGCAACTGCATTGTGTAGAACAAACAGACTTAATGCGAGACCCGTGAGGGAAGACGTAGCAGTTGGGAGGAGCCCGATGGCAGAAGAAAAGCTGGTGGGAACAGGGATCTGCTGCGGCTTCCCTCGCGCACGTCAGGGTGCAAAATGCTGTCCTGACATGTGTGAGGGAAGCCGCGGCAGATTTCGATTCACACCAGCTCTTCTTCTGCCACCCGGATTCTCTGCTGCCATGTCTTTCCTCTGCTGCCACTACCGCCGCAGGTGAGAATGCGGCCTCAGCATGTGTGTGGGGTGGTGGAGGCAGAGGCCATGTAACCTCTAACTGTCAGAAGCTGGGAATGAATGGCAGGGAATGGATCACTCCACTATGATCTGTTGGGTACCCCTCTGAAGTGACCTAGAATGGCCACAGTTAGAGACAGGATGCCCTGGACTCAATGGCCCATTGGTCTGACCCAGTATAGCATTTCTTATGTTCTTATGACAGCATTTGCAAATTTCTAAGCTGTTACTGCCCAGGATTTTGCATTGGGGACCTGCTGCTATTCTATTCCCTTCATTTCATCTGTAGGAGTCACCAAAGAATTCCCCTTCTTAAGCCTTCCCTTACATGGTGTCTACATGACTATTTTAAATGTTTGTTTGTTGTTTATTTAGTTACTGCCTAGCCATACCGGCCACTGCAAACCAGACATACGTAGGAAATTATAATAAATACATTTTTAAAAATACACGTTATACCGATATCCAATTTAAAACATAGAATAACCTTAACTGATGTCCCCTTTCACTCTAGTCCTGGGGTCCAGGGGGTTGGGAGTGTTCTAAAAGGGAAGACACCCCCAAAGTGCAAATATAGATCAAAGAGACAGATGTACATGGATAAATGCTGTGGACAAACTAGCCTTAAGAGTAGCAAAGTTAGGGCCAGAATTAAGACCAATAATTGCAAAAACAAATTAAAGACAAAAAGGGGCTTGAAGCATTGGGTAACAATAAATTAGTGGGGAAAAACAGAGGCTGAGAGAATTAATGAAGGTAGAAAAAATGATAAAGAATTAGGTGTAAATGTTGAGTGCTCATTTTATTTAAGCGATGAAGGAGGCTGAATGAGATGACACGTAGAACAAAGATGAGACGACACAGTGCTGAGGCCCTTACGTGATGATAGAGTCAAAATAAACATCGATAGCCACCTTCAGAAAAGAAGAAAAAGTCATCATAATAGTGGCAGGAGTTAAAATAATAGAAAAGAAATATAACTGGTCTTGCCTTCTGAGATCGATATTCCAGGGTTACAGAGTGATTCATAGAGAGATGGAATAGCTTGAATAAACAAAGGTCTGTGGTCACAAAGTATATCTGGCAGCAATTCTTTAAGATAAAGGAGTTTATCACTACACTTCCTAAGGTATGTAAGAGGACATCTTTCTGCATTTCTAACCTTATAACTACTTATATTCGTCGTATGTTCGTTAAGACAAAATAAGATCATTCATTTAGTTCAACGTAGAAACTGAAAAGATATTCATTCACTTCAAAGAAACTCAGCATTTCAAAGGATTAGTCAAATTGGTCAGGGGACCTCCGACTGTCAGGAGCTGGGAGAGAGTGGTTGCAGGAAAGGAATCACTTCATTATGACCTGCTGTGCACTTCTGTAATGAAACTGAAGTTGGTCACTACTGGAAACAGGATGCTGGGCTAGATGGACCATTGGTTTGATCCAGTATGGCACTTCTTTTGTTCTTCTACACTATCAAGAACATTTACAATTGCCTTATGAAGAATTGCCTTTACTGTTAGAAAATGAGAAACACTTGGCATCCATATTTTCACAAAGAATACTCCAAATATATTTTCTACCAAGGTTACTTTGTTGATTTAACCAGAGCTCAGTATATTTGTCTTATAAGAATCATGAAAAGCGTTTAGTCCCTGGAAATGATCCATAACTCATCTCTGTAGTGGTGTTTTACTGCATGAGAGAAGTACATGCTAATTTTGGGTAGAAGCCAGTTGGATAGGGTAGTAGATGGAAGAGCAGCATGAAAAGAGAAAAAAAGTTGGAAGAAAAATTACTATGAGCTCAAGGACAGTGGCAAGGGGAAAAAAAGATCTAAATAGCTAAAGGTTAGGAAAAGAAATCCAGAAGTCTAATAATTAGGACCTCAGAGTACCCTGTCTACTTTCTATCTTAGAGGCTTGAAATAAAGAAAGGGTTTACAGGTAAAGAGGAAGCAGGTCTATTCAGTGCAATGTAGTATGGGGAAAAATCAGAGGCAGTCATAGGTAAGGAATATGAATATTTAGAGGCTTATAAAATTTAGTGCTGTAGTAGGGACTAAAACATTACCAGGGAATGTGCGCATTCACCAAGGTCAGATACTAACCAGGGTATCACAAGTCTGGAGTGGACTATGAATGAATTTTGAGGCTAGGAATAGTATAATATTTTAATACAGTTTCCTGAAATTGTATAAAACACATGAAATTCTTGGGTGTGTATAGCATAAATTGAAGTCAGAGGAAATTCCAGCATATTTTTTACACAGTTATTGAGGCCACATTGGGAATATAGTGCTCCATTCTCCTTCCCTTATATATAAAAAAATATAAGGGTAGTATACAGCAGAGGAAAACCAGAATGATTTAGACACTTGGAGGGCATACTTATGCTGAAAGGAGAGACTACAGTAGGACTGGATTCTATAGTGAAAATGATAGAGGAATGACCTTATTCAACTTCATAGCATGAAACTACAAAAGGAATAAGAAAGCTGTTTGAATTTGTGTCTAGAAAAATATACAGGCTATGGAAAGACATGTTTTGAAAGAATTCAGAAAGGATATTGTTATAAAAACATCCCTGAAGACAACATTCAGACACACCAACCTAAACAATTTTTAATAGAAGTCAAAAAAGTTCAGGTATTTGAAGTTCCAAAAGAGAACAAAACATTACAGGGGTGGCTGAATTTTCCAACACTCAGGGCGTTTTTCCACACACAATTTTTTCACCTGGACTTAAGAGTCTGGATTCTGCAAACTCCCATATGGAGTTTAGATGCTCCCCCCTCCACGACTGAAAGTTGCCTGGGTGTCATTGAAAGCAGCAGCGCCAGCCACACCCACATGTTTTGAGGAGTGGACTTGACAAGTCCTCTAGTATCGGGGACTTACAAAGTCCACTTCTCAAAACATACAAGAGTTGCCAGTGTTGCTCTTAGCAATCGCATCTGGGTGAATTGCGGTTGGATGGGTGTGGGTGAGGCGTGTCTAAACTCCCCTTATGGGAGTTTGCAGAACCTGGACTCTTAAGTCCAGGTGAAAAAATGTGTGTGTATAAAAACACCCTAAAATACATACACCAAAATCTTCTGAAGACTGAAGACACACTTCACATTTGGGTCTGAACGCTTCCGGCAAAATGTCCCAATTACATGTGCGTGCACACACACATTTGTACACACATGCACGCACAGGGTGTTAACAAACAGCACAATACCCACTCTGTGAGCATTTGACTCACCCACATGCTGTGAATGCCAAATCCAGCAAATGAACGGGGTTGGAGAGGGGAAGATATGCCCAAGGGTGCTGCACAGAGATAGGGAAGCCAGGTACTTCCACTTTCCTCCCCTTCCCCCTCAGACACTTTAGCAACTGGAAGCTCAGCTCCTTCTCTTGTGAGCCCCGTGCAGTCATTTCATGGCAGAGAGGGAGTGGTGGTGGGGTGGGATGATGTAGAGAGAGAGAGTTCCCAATCACAAGTCCAGTTCAAGACGATCTGCTGATCCATTCACACCCAAGCCAGCCCCAACCCTGCTCCCCAGCCATCCACTTCCTATCACAGCAACAGTAACCACAACCCACTGTTTTCCCCTCCCTAAACACACATCAATTTCTCTGCAACCGAATTGATAGTATGCCAACAAGCAGGTGCACATTAGTCAGCATTAGCCCACACAGCATGCTCCACATTCACTGAACTAGTGCTATGGCTGGTGGATGAATGTTCATTGAGTGGAGGCCACTTGTTGCATGAGCCTGACCAACTAATAGACAACTATGAAAACATGCACTCATGGGGGGTTATCGTGTTTGTCAACATGCTTTCTCTTCTCCAGTTTTGTAAGTCAATGGGTGTTTTTAGAAGGACGTGGAGTCTGGCCACCCCTGGAGCTGCTCCAAGTTTGCACCCCCATGTCTGTCCACAATGGATGGATTGGCAGTTTCCTTGGGCTGTAGTCTGCCCATGCACACCCTGCTCTCACCATAGAGTTTCAGGCGCTTGCCCAATATTCCATGCTGACGCCTGCAACTCCATGGTGTTCAATGAAGCAAGGGAGAGCCAGGCATGGAGCAGAAGCATAGATCCTCCCAACAGATGGACAGCAGCTCCACATTCAGCCCGGGCACGTTCAGCCATTGCCCCCAGTTTAGCCAGCGCTCTCCATGCAGCACACTCTGGGCTGCCCCAGAGCAGCAGCAGCCGGCTCCACTTGCACATCTGGCAGGCGCCCTTTACATGAATTTTCTCCTTCCTTGCTATGCATTTATCGCTAACTTTTTATATTTACTATGTTGTACTATTCACTGGACTCCATGTATTATTTACTAGACCCTATTAATAATAATGGTGCACACTAAGAGTGTACAATACACACACGCATGCTGTGTTTGTGCAGCATGCACAGACCTTGCATCGGAGCCTGTGTTACTCTGGCATTATGCCACATTTTCACACACAGAATTCCACTAGTATAAAACTAGAATTGCATCCTGGTGAAACAGCCCTATAGTGTTCCACTCTTTGGGGAGATAAGAATTACAATCTTTTCATGCTCTCGACTGTGTCATTTTATGAACAACAAAAAAGTTAAAATTTTCAAATAGTAAATGAAAAGTCTTAGCCACAGTGGCAAAGAGGAAACAATATAGCAATAAACGGAAGACTTTAGGGAAAGGAACAGCAAAATAAAATAATACTTGAACTTTTATTGCACATTACATGTTCAAAGTGCTGCACAAACATTCATTAACTAAAATATCTCCTTTCCTCGTCTCATACTAATTAGTAGGAGAAGCAGGGAAATGTTAGCAGTGTTAATGTGTACATGTACAGTACAATGCCATTACCAATTAATTAGCATGAGGAGGGAAGGAAAAATTACTTTGTAAAAGTTCAAGGAGAGAAGAACACATTATGCAAACCACTGCAAGGTAGAGACAAATAATTTTTAAAAATGAAAAGGATACATCTGAATGGAATAGATGGGGGATGGGTCCTTGTTTTGCTTCTCTATAATTGCTAAAATATTACTAAGACTAATCAGAGTCTATGCTCACCATCAAGGTCTATGTTACCCCCAAATGGCCTTCAAATAGTCCTGCAACGAGCAATCTCAGCAAATGCTGTTTTCGTCAGAAACAGGTCAGCTGTCTTCATACATGCTGACGTCGGTCTTGGTGGTGCACAGCATGAGTTCATGCCTTCATGGCAACCATGGGCCTTTCCCACATTGTCAACAGCCCAACGCATGATGGGGGGCATACCCTGGACCTGATTTTTTGCATCAGCTTTGAGGACGTGGATTCGTTGATGGGGGAGGTGTCAGAAGAACCCTTGTCATGCACGGATCATTACCTCCTGCGAGCATGTCTCCTGGCGCATGTCTCCCCCCAGGAAGGGTGTAGAACTGATTCGGATGGTTCACCCCCAGAGACTAATGGAACCCAAGCTATTCTGGAAAGCTCTTGGGGAGATACCCTCTGATCTTGATGACCACCTGCTCAATGACCTTGTGGCTTTATGGAATACCTGGCTATTGAAGGCCATTGACTGGAGAGCTCCGAGGTGTCCACTCCCTCAGCGATGGCTCCTCAGGCCTCCGTGGTTTTTTGGAGGGCCTGAAGTTGCTGAAGTGAGAGGGAAGGCGGTTGGAGCGACGGTGGCACCGTTCACGTGCTGAAGCTGACAGATTGCAACGTAGAACCAGTTTACGTGCCTATGCTGTAGCTGTAAGGGCAGCAAAAAAAGGAGTTTTTTGCTGCCCATATAGCCTGTGAAAAATCTCATCCAGCGGAGCTTTTCTGTGTGGTGAGGGGGTTATCGGCCCTCCCTCCCTCCGCCTGGAATCGGAGGTATCGAATGCCCACTGTGACATGTTTGGTGATTATTTTGCAGAGAAAATTGTTTGGATTCACCACAACTTCGACACCGCACTTATTGCAGTGGGTGAACCAGAGATTGTGGAAGCCCCGCCTTGTCTGGTTTCGTGGGATCAATTTCAGTTGGTGTCATCTGCTGGGGTGGGGAATTTTCTTGGGACTGTTAGGGCCACCTTATGTGAACTTGACCCATGCCTGTCCTGACTGGTTAAGGCCAGCTGGGAGATGGTGGAGCCGTTGCTGGCAGGGGTGATCACTGCCTTCCTTCAGGAGGGCAGAGTGCCAGGCTGCCTCAAAGAGGCGGTGGTGGAGCGTCTGCTCAAAAAACCATCGCTTGATGTTGATTTCCTTGCCAGTTATCAGCCAGTCTCTAACCTTCCCTTTTCAGGGAAGGTTATTGAGCGGGTGGTGGCCTAATAGCTATGAGGGCATCTAGACTGCACTGGTTATCTGGATTCCTTACAGTCCAGTTTTCATCAGGGCTATGGCATGGAGACTGAGCTTGTGGCCTTGGTTGACGACCTTCGCCATGGATTAGATCAGAGTCATTTGACTCTGCTAATTTTGTTAGAACTGTCCGCTGCTTGATACCATTGACCATGAGATGTTGGTGACTTGCTTGCGGGATCAAGCTGGAGCAGCTGGATTGTCCTTGACTGGTTCCGCTCGTTCCTGACCAGGAGAACTCAGTGTGTGGTGCTTGGGAATTGTTCTTCATCTTCATGGGACCTCACATGTGGTGTCCTGCAAGGTTCTACTCTGTCCCCGCTCTTATACAATGTGTATATGCAGCCACAAGGTCATGAGACGGTATGGGGTGCGGTGTCATCAATATGCTGATGACACCCAACTCTACCTCTCCTTTTCATCTGACCCAGACCTGGCAGACTTGGTGCTTACCCGATGTCAGCTGTTGGGGATTGGAAGAGGGCGAGCCGACTAAAGTTGAATCCCGATATGACAGAGGTGATGGTGGTGGGAAGGGTAGTGGATGTGGCAGTTCCCATCATTGAGTGACCAGTGGATCCCAGGCGGCAAGTGGATCCCAGGCTCCCAGGCGGCAGGGACATCAAGTGCCCTCGCTCCAGTTCCAGTTTGTGAGGAGGCGGTTGGAGGCAGCAACAGAGACGAGAGGGTTGGTGGTGATGGTGACGGTGTCAGCGGACCCCATAGGAGTATGCCGAGTCAGGGGCAGAAATTGGTGATGGACTCGGGGGTTGGTTGTGCCCAACCCTCCCCCCCCCACCTTGGAGACTATGTATGGGGGGGTATGGTGCTCTGCTCCCCTGTTGAAGGACTTGGCGGGGGTCATGCCTTGCTCTCCCCCCCTTGTGGATTTTGCAGCTGGGGGCATATGCGATCGCCCCCCCCTCCCCTTGAAGACTCTGGTGGGGTTTTTTCTGTGCCTCCCATTTGGGACCCTGTGCAACAGGCTGGGGGACACTCCCTGCCATTTAACAGCTGGGGCAGGTTGTCAGAAACTCCCCTCCCAGGAGGGGGGCGGGGCTGGAGGAGGTCGGCTTCTGGGTCACCCCCTCAAGTGCAGGGAGTGGTCCGCGGCAATGCCGGGGGCCTGTGCTGAAGGGCACGTGCAAAGGGGTCTGCCCTTTGGTTTATGCCCTTTGGCTAGGTCTGGCGGCTGGGGCCAGCAGACAGAGCCGGTGTAATCAGTATTGGAGGGAGGGGGAGGGATATGTGTATATTGCCCGTGAGAGGACTCTCCCTCCTGGTGAGAGCAGGAGGGGTGAAAGTGGGCCTCCCCCGGTGGCAGCAGGGTGGAGGAAGGAAGTAGTTAAGGCAGGACCTCTGGTATTACCTGTGAGTGTATATGAGAGGACTGCTAGATTGATGAATGATGCATTTGTTATTGTTTTGGAGGAGGGTAGTATTATATTGTATAATTATTTAAGGGTTGTTATTTTGGGGGCTGTTATTGCTGTAATTATAATGATGTTTATGATGATGTCTTATGCTTATTATGTGCTCCTATGTATTATGGTGTTTGTTCTGTGAGCCACCTCAAGCCATTTTTTAAATAGGAGAGTGCGGGATATAAATTAAAAGTGAAATGAAATGAAAAAATGGATGGAGTCCGCCCTCTGCTGGGATCCCAGGTCCGTAGTCTGGGTGTGCTCCTTGATCCGCAGCTCCGCCTGGATCTCCAGGTGGAGGCTGTGGCAAGGAGCACGTTTTGCCAATTACATCTGAAGTGATGGCTTCGGCCATATGTTTTAGATAGCAACCTACCCGCCATCATCCTTGCTTTCATTACCTCGAGATTGAACTATTTCAATGCACTCTACGTAGGTCTACCTATGGTGCCAGTCCGGAGACTGCAGCTAGTGCAGAATGCTATGGGGACGGGCCGCTGTGAGCACCATATCCTAGGGCTGTGCACTAGCTGCCTATAGTTTCCTGGGCCCAATTCAAAATATTGGTTTTGACTTATAAAGCCCTATATGTCTTTGGCCCGACTTAACTGCAGGACTGCCTCGCTCTGGAGCGGTCTCTGTGGTCTACTTGAGGTCCCCTTCTTGAGGTCCCCCATGTTGCCCAGGGGGCCACTATGGAGAGGGCGTTTTGGTGGCCACACCTAGGCTGTGGAACTCCCTCCCCGTGGAGGCCCGGGTGGTTTCAAATCTCCCCTCCTTCCGTCGTATGTGTAAAACCTGGCTGTTCCGATTGGCTTTTGGTGAGGGAGATGGGATGGTTTTGGTTTTGTGCCTTCTATTTTTATTGTATTTTATTGTATTTTTTTGCTTTATTGATTTTATGCGTTTCAATGTTGTAAGCTTCCCCGGGCTGCTTGGAGCAGGAGGGTGGGATAGTAAATGATTTTATAAATATAAATAAAATAAATAAATTCATTTGCATGATGAGGAGACTTACCGGCTTTTTTGCTGTTTTTTGCTAGTTAGTTGCTCCCAACTATGCTTTATATACCTACGAAGCTACGCAAAAATTCTGGATATTGATGCAAAAGTGCTAGAAATTGACACAAAAGGACAGTCGTGAAAAGTCCCGAAAGTTCCTGGACAGTCCTGGCAGAGTCCTGAAAAATCCCAGAAAGTGCTAGAGAAATCACAGAAATTATGGAAATTGCCAGCACCGATCTCGCAATGGAGGAAGCGCAGAATTGTAGACAAAAGGTTGTAATGGCTCCTAAAGGATAGGTATTTCCTGATGGGAAGGGAATACTTGCTCTCATCTCAATACTACCTTCAAACACCCTCTCCTCCACACCTCTCTCTGATTTTGTGCTGCACAAGCCATAAAAAGTATAGAGCTCAAACACATGTCTGGAGTGAAATCTTGCCACTATTGAAATCAATGGTATAAGTTTCTTTCATTTCAATGGGGCCACCAGGAACTCAACTCCAGAATAATTTCTGTTCTCACACAATGCCCTGCAGTGGACAACATATTTAGGACTTTTGAAAGTCAGACATTGATTGGATGAAGAAGAAAAGAAAGGAAAGTGCCTTCTCTTTGATAACTTAGGGTCACAGTCTGGGGTGAGGTGGGGTTCGCAGTCAAGCTAAACTGATTACAGTTTGTGGGGCTAGTAAGACCCACAAAGAATGCTGCAGTGCAAAAATGCTGCAGTGCACACATTGGAAAGTTTCAGAGCCATAGCAATAAATGAATTATATGAGGCAATCCCTGTGAAATCCCTTGTTGACCCTCACGTGTACTCTGGACTTGACATGTGTTTCACACTGTTACCTACAGATAATAGGAGGTATAATTCTTCCTTAGTTAATAAAGGGTTGTGGCTATTTAATCCCATCATCTACATCCTTGTCTTCTGCTGCTGAGGTGGCAATTCAGTCCCCGCTCTTGTTCGGATCTTGAACTACCAAAAAGGAACTATTTGGTGTCAATGGAGATAACACCTGATTTTCTTTCTTATGTTCATAATAATTTATCCATAGGAACTGTCCATAAAGTAGGACATGTATCAATGGGACTTAGCAAGTTTGTGACAATTTGTGATGAGAAGGGATGGGGTAAAGATTGTACATGACATCACATTCATGTGTTTGCATCTCCAGCCGAACCATTTAATACACAGTAGGCATGGGCGAACAGATCGCGGTTCGTGTTCGGCCGTTCGGTTCGGCCGCG
>QEPC01000048.1:772123-786219 GCA_003113815.1 Sphenodon punctatus | reverse complement strand
AATAATAATAATAATAATACTCCCCCATCTTTCCTCCCTGATGCCTCAACATCCAGATTATTTGCCTCTACCTCTGTGCTTCAGTTCCCAGGCTCCATGTCTCCCATCTGAATTCTGTGTGGATTGATCTCTCCCCCACAACACTCCCAACCTGGCTTGTCCTCCAGGGCCAAACAAAGTTTGAAAAGTGAAATTAAAATGTCTCTCTCATTAAACACTTGACATTTGACAAGCAAGAGGATATGCCTTATCCATAAGAGGGTAATACATTATAGGTCTTAAAAATGGGGGAGTAGTGGGCACGTGCTTTACGTGACATACAATTATGGAGGAATCCAGAGTGACAAAGAGGGCAGTCCTCACCATTAAAGTGAATGGGAGTTTTGCCATTGGATTCATTGGGTTCCAGATTGCACCAAAATGCTAAGAAGGGAAGAAAAGGCACTCAAAAATGCCTCCTTTGTGAGGGCAGGGTACTGCACAGCCTCAAAACCGCAATTCAGCCTGTGTTCAAGAAACCATCTCTTGCTATTGACTCCCCTTCTCTAACTTTCCATTTTTAGAAAAGATTATTGAACAGTCTTGCAGCTGCTGTTTCAGTCCGTCTTTCACTCGGGGCATGGTACTGAGACTACCTGTGCCTTGGAATGAACAGGGGAACTTGTATGCTGTTGATCTTGTTAAATTTTTCAGTGGCCTTGATACAGCTGATCATGGGATACTATTGACATGGCTATATGACCTGGCAGGGGTTCATGGAACCACTCTTGAGTGGTGACATTCATTCTTGTCAGAGAGGTTGTTCACTGTCCCCTCGGGATCTTCGTTGGTGGGTCCAACAGCGTTCCATCTCATCTTCCTTCCCATTCAATGTGTATCTGAGGCTGCTGGGTGAGATCAAACAGAAATATGGAGTGAGGCAACATCAATATGCTAAAGACACCCAACTAAATGTCTCTTTTTCATCCAGCTCAGGTCCTGTACCCTGAGTGGTTAAACCAAGCAAGATTGAAATGATGATGACTGGCCAGCCCTGTGACCTGAAGAGCATAGGGATCCCTGCTATTGGTGAGTCTGGCCTCCTTTCACCACTCAGGTTTGCAGCTTTGGAGTCTTGTGGGATCCACTGCTGCGCTTGGAATATCAGGTTACTGTAGTGGCCAGGAATGACTTTTACCAGCTTAATTTGGTGAGAAGAATGCAACCTTTTATTTCCGATTCAGACATTGCTATCATCATCCATATCTTCATAAAATTAAGGATAGACTACTGTAATGATCTATAAAGCCCTAAATAGTTTGGGCTCCAGGTATTTGAAAGACCATCTCCTCCCTCATGTCCCATCACATCCTCTGAAGTCAGCCGGGAACACCCTCCTGCATGTACTATCTGCCCGTGATGTTTTCACAGCTAGGGACATAATCGGTGGCTGCTCCACGATTATGGAACTCCTTCCCCTTGGAGGTATGTTTAAGCCTGAACCTGTTCCTCTTCTGGAAACACTGTAAGATCTTTTTATTTGGCAAGGCATTCAGCAGTCAGTGATAAGGTTGGGTGGGGGTAGGGCTAAAAAATGAGCAGTTGTTTTGCTGCTCACAAAAGTGCTTACACTTGCAAGCACAGGAACTGAGATCTCTCTGAGATCTCGGTCCTGGTGTGATTTCTCAGTAAGCAGCTAATAAAATGCCCACTGAGGGGAAGCTGTTTTAAGCTTCAAAGTCTGACTGCATGCCACCCACCGCACACCAACAGGTGTGCGGGGGGTTGGGGTAAGCAGCCTTTGAACACCACCCAATGAATTGCTCGAAGGTACTCCTCCTCTCCCCCCCCCCCTCTCATCTGGCAACTCTCATTTGGTCTTGAGCTGCTCAACTGGACTTCCACATACCTCTGATATAGGAGACCCATTAAGGGGTTGCACACAGATGGAAGAGGCCTCCCCGCTCCAGTCCCCACTCAGAAAAAAGCCAAGTGGGGAAGAACCCAGACTCAGCTGTGCAGCTCACAGGCAGGGAAAGGAGCAGGGAGCAGCCAGCAGTGACTGGAAGAATTGGATTCCCAGCCTGGCAGTGACATGACTCAGCCTGGGGAGCGCAGGTACCGGGACTGTCAGCTGCAAGCTTTCCTCCCTCCACCCCCTACTGCCAACAACTGTTTGGAGGTGTGGTGGGGGGAAGCGGGCTTTGAAACTGACAAGAGCTGGATGGGAGTGCTGGGAGGGGGGCTCCCCCTCCTCAGCACTCCCAGTTGGTGCTTGTCAGGTTGTTGTTGTTTTGGGTTGATTTTTTATACTCATTATTTGCTCGCCAAGAACTTGGTGAGCACATCCCAGTGCTCGGTTAATATCAGAACAGAACAAGCACTGGGATTTCAATGAGATGATTCAGTTTACCGATATATCGTTTCAGCCTTAGTTGGGGGGACAAGGGGACTTTTCGATGTTTTTAGTTATTGTAAGCCACCTTCAGCCTAGATGGGAAGGACGGCATATAAATTTAAACAAACAAATAAATAGTGTTCTGTGTGGGTCTGCCCTTGATGACTGTTTGGAAGCTACAGTTGGTACAGAATACAGAGGCTTGCCTTCTGTTAGGATTGAGTTTCTAGGAGCACATGGCACTTGTACTTTCGAGTCTTCACTGGCTCCCAATAGTTTTCTGGGTACAGGGTCTTGGTTTTGACCTGTAAAGCTCTGAATGGCATGGACCTCACATATCTGAAAAACTGCCTCCTCATTTATGTATCATCACAACCTCTGAGATGATCTGCGAGCACCTTCTTACATGTATAATCTGTGTGTCAAGTTATACAACAAGGGTGTACCTAGAGGCATTCTCAGTACCAGCCTCTCAATTATGGAACTTCCTCTTTATGGAGGTTCATCTGAACCCATGTCTGCTCATCTTCTGGAGGCAGTGTAAAAAAATTTATTTGGCCAGGCATTTGGCAGGTGGGAATAGGATTTGAGATAAGAGATTTTGGGTACAATCACGCTCACATTGAAGTCAATGGGAGTTTAAACATTTACTTCAAAGGGAGCAGGATTGAGTCCTTTAACTTGTTTTATTAAGTGTGTTTATTTTATATGTTTTTAATGTTTTATAACCCTCCCTGAATCCTTGGGCAAGAGCAGTATAACAAATTCACATAAAATAAAAATATAAACAAATGAAACTTATAGCATATTTTATGGATTCCTCTGATGAAAATTGCCACTAGATCAGAAATTCATTCCATATACCAGGGGTGGGAAACCTCAGGCTAGGGGCCATATGTGGCCCACAACAAGTTTTTGTGTGGTCCTTTTCTGGTTCCTAGACCTAATCCCTGGATCCAGTTCCTACCCCCAAGCACTGAAAAAAATGGGCTCAGGGATCAGAGATGAGGGCATGTACACAAGAATAGGGGACAGATCCATGGCACAGTTGCTCCTTTCTTTTCATGAGCAAGCATCTCTGTCCCCTACATCTATACGATCCTCAGAACTTGTATNTAGTAGTAGTAGTAGTAGTAGTAGTAGTAGTAGTAGTAGTAATAATAATAATAATAATAATAATAATAGTTTAGTTCTGTCCAAATCGAAGGCAAGAGCTCTCCTAACATCAAGGTTATGTAGAGCCACTTCAATATTGGTGGAGTGTGGATGAGGAAAGAAAACAGGCAGAGAAATAATTTGGTTGATGTGGAAAATGGACATGACTTTGGGACAGAAGTTCGGGTTTGTTCACAACTGTACTTTATCCCTGAAGATGAGAAGATAAGGTGAGGATGCTCTGAGTACTGCCAATTCAGAAACACGTTGAGCCAACGTTATTGCCACCAGGAACAGAACCTTTTATGTGAGGTATTGCAAGGAGGTGGTTGCTTCATGAGCTAGGATAAGACATGGCTAAGGTCCCATTGCAGGGTAGGAGTGACAAGAGGTGGATAGAGGTTGTTACACCTTTTAAGAAAGCTTTCAGCATAGGTTCTGAAAATAATGATAGACTCTGGAAATGGTGGAGGTGAGCGAAAAAGGCTGTCAGGTAGATCTTTATGGTGGAGATAAGGAGTCTAGACTCCTTCAAAGCTAAGATGGTCTGTAAGGGGTAGCCCTGTGTATTTGGGTTGTTGTCATTGCACCAGGCAATTACTCTATTTAATTTTATCGCACAAGTTCTCCTGGTTGAAGATTTCTGGATAACATTTGGGCAGGAAGAGATAAGTCAGGTAGTTTCACAGGATAAACCATGCTGTGAGGCGTAGAGAGTGAAGGTCTGGAAGAAGTAACATGCCACCATGTTGAGTTTTGAGGTCTTGGCAGAGAGGAAGTGGTTTCCTCCAATTGACCATTTAGTGCAGTAGTGAGAACCAGGCTTGCCTAGGCCATTATGGCACTATGAGGATGCGTTTGGCGTGATCTTTCTGTTCCTTGTATAGGGTCTTTGGTATGAGTGGAAATGGGGGGAAAGTGTATGCGTACGTCCCCTTCCACGAGATTGTGAAAGCATCTGTCAGCAAGCCTGGCACCATGCCTCCCCTGCTGCAGAAAACTGGCAGTTTGTTGTTGTGATGTATGGCAAACAGGTCTATTTGGGGAGTTCTCCAGCTGTGGAAAAGTTATTTCATCAATCTGAATGTGAGAGACCACTCGTGGCCTTTGATTATGATTTCTGCTCAGATGATCTGCCAATATGTTCTGTTCTCTGGGAAGATGTATCACAATCGGGGTGACCCCAGCTGTTATGCACCAGTACCAAATGTGGAGGGCCTCATTGGTTAGTGCTTTGGACTGTGCTCCGCTCTGTCTGTTGAGATAGGGTGAAAACAGACATGACATTAACCACCCTTGGTGGTCACTTATGCATGCTTCAGGACTGCATAGGGCACCAATACAGCCCTGCAACATGCATAAATAACCACCAAGGGTGGTTAGCATCATGTCTGTTTTCACCATCTGCAGGCCACTGAAAAGTTATCATATGACAAGTTTTGCTTTGAGAATGAAATATTTTCACATAACTTCCTGGGAACCAAAACCTTTCTACTTCATTCAGATCAAATCTGAGAAATAAAAATATCTAAAATATATGCTTCATGAATTCTGAAATTCTCTGCCTGTGGATTTTTAAGTGGCAAACCACATATGTCGTCGCTGGTACTAGAATGGAGTTACATTCCGAATACAAGTGTCATTACTTATTTACACCATTCTCAGTCACTTTGTCAGCATCAAGCTTAATTCAGAGTGGGAAAGCGGCAAAAAGAAGCAAATAAATATTTGGCTGAGACAATTTCCTGTCTTGCTACATGCATTCTAATCTCAGTGGCTTCTTCCTCACTTCTGTGCTATCAGTCTGACAAATTCCCAATCATTTACTTGTCTAAAGGAGGCATTTAAAAAGAGTAAATCACAGATCTTGTGAAACATCAGGATTTCTTCCTTGTTCTTCATGCATCAGGCTACTGTCATAAGGAACTGGTGTTCTTTATGTGATATTGTACAGTATTGCTGAGGCAAGAAAAAAATGCCTTATTTTTTGAAGAAAAACACCACCACCACCTCACAAACAATAGTCTAAGGAAAAATCCATTCCAGAGGGATAAAAATGCAGCACTTCTTTCTGCAATAATCTGAGAGATTTATTTTAAAGGATGTTTACAATATAACAAAATTAAAACTTGTATAGAACAAAACCTCAGGAAATACAATTAGGGCTTGATGCTGCTATCAGATTTGTACTGCTGAGCTCCAAAACATGGTGTATGTTTTTAATGAGTGTAGGCAAACTCTTTGGCTAGCTCTTGATTTACGGACAGGGATAATAAATAATAAATAATAATAATAATAATAATAATAATAATAAATGTATTAGGCGTAACAAACATTATTGCCAGCAAAGCCACAAAAATAACATACAGACATACAAACATCAAGTATATCCTGTACAAAACAATTAACAGCCATATAAACTTTCTCTGCCCCATCGGCAGACCCAGCCTACACCCGGATAAATACGGGGGAACCACTACCCCATGGATTCAGTAATGGGCTTAAAGTCTAAGAAATTCTTCCTCCTCCAGATAGCTTGCTTCAGGAAAGCGCCCACCACCTTAACCACCTGGGCTTTAGGGCTATTAAGTAGGTAACTAAGAAGATCCTCCTCAGCCCATCCTGACCATTCATTAAGATTGCTTATATGGTAGCCTTGATCACCACATTAAAACCAGAAACTCTTGATACTTAAAAGCAGGGTGAGCCTTAGCATTTGCTGAGCTGAGGGGAAAGATAAATTGTAGGGCCCCTGGTGGCCGTGTCCCTTTGGGGTCACCCTCCAAGGGGTCCTACAGGTGATCATGTTTAGGGGTCCATTAGAAGGGGCTAGGCCCCTCCACCCTTCCCAGAGAAAGCAGGAAATAGAGAAAATAGCAGGGCCCGGGAAGATCGCGCTGTGGTAAGACCAGCTCTGTTTAATTTTTTGTGTGTATTTGGATGCAGGAAAAGCTACATTACTTGGTGACCCTTCTGTAACTTGTCATTTCTCACCCACATTTCAACTGAGAAAATCACTTTTAAAATTGTGACAAAATCATTGTCCTAGTTATTGGTTTTAATCCTGAAAAAAGGGGAGCATCTGCAGATATAAAGGTTACTTACTGTAATTTAGTTCTTCAAGATGGCTCTGTACATTCTCACCTATGGGATCACGTGACCAGCTCTGGAATTAGCTGGTCTATTTCATAGATTCCCTGACTGAAATCTTCCAGATAGTGTGTCCTGGAAGATTTTTGCTCCTACCCTCCTCTCACTACTTCTCCCTGTGGAGAGAGAGGGTATAAAAGGAGGTGGAGGAGCCTAACCACCAGTTCCTTATACCCAGCTGGCATCAAAATTAATCCAGCTGAGGGGAAGGTGGGCATGTGGTAAGAATACAAGGAGCCATCACGAAGAAATAAGTTACAGTAAATAGCCTTTATTTCTTCTTCAAGAAGCTCTGTGATTCTCACCATGGGAAAATATAAGCAGTTACCTGTGAGTCGGCGGAGGAAGCTGGATCATGGTAAGACTGCAGACAACACAGCTCATGCGAAAGATGACTCTCATTGTGCTGCCAGGTCCAGGGCATTGTGTCAAACGAAGGTAACAGTTGATGACCATGTAGCCACTGTGCAGATATCCTCAATCAGGATGTGTCAAAAAGCAGCTGTCGTTGTAGTCACAGCTCTCGTGGAGTGGGCTCCCATGGAGTGCAAGGTGATGCAGGCCAAAATGAGCTTTGAGATACTTTGCGAAGACAGCTTTGAGTCAGGGGTTTTGCCCCCTGTGGTTATGAAGAGTGCATCTGTTTTACGTATGAAGAGTGCATCTGTTTTGCTGTTTTTCATCAACTACCATTTTTCTGCTCCCTCTGGAACTGTCGCTCATCTATCAGTATATTTCGCTATATCCATGATCTTTTCCTTTCTCGCTCCCTCCAGCTCCTTGCCCTTACTGAAACTTGGATCACTCCCTCGGACTCTGTCATGCCTGCTACCCTCNTGCATAGGGCACCAATACAGCCCTGCAACATGCATAAATAACCACCAAGGGTGGTTAAAGGGTGGTTAGCGTCATGTCTGTTTTCACCCATAGTAGACAGTGGTTAGATTGTCTGTGACAATCTGGATGTGTTGGCCCTCTATGAGTGACTTTAAGGCCTGAAGAGCTAATAGGATAAGCTCTCAACTCAAGAAGATTTATGTGGGACATACTCTCTGCAAGAGACCACTGACCTTGCATTATGAGACCACTGCAGTGCACTCCCCATCCTTCCAGGGACGCATTGGTGATGACTGATATCGAGGGGTCCTGTCGGTAGACTGGGACACCTTTCAGGACATTCTGAGGGAAGGTCCCCCAAGACAGGGCATGGAATACCCTGGGTGGAACAGTAAGCTTTCGAGACATGTCATTGACTCTGGGCACATAACGATCCCTTGTCCAGTACTATAGTAGACGTAGTCAGAGGCTTGCATAGGGTGTCACTGTTGTGGTCGATGCAAGGATCCCCAGTAGGTGAAGAAAGAAATGCGCTGATTTCTTTGGATGGGCCTGTAACTGAACTATCATGTTCTGAAAACGCTCCAGTGGCAAAAAAAGCATGAGCCCTGGGTGTGTCTATTACAGGGATGACTTGCACAGGGCAGATCTATGACTTTCTGTGATTTACGAGAAGGCCCAGATAATTACAAAGCGTACTTGTGGTGTCCACATGATGTCTCAGGACATCAGCTGATGAACCCAAAACGAGCCAGTCGACTAAATAAGGGTAGATGGTTATTCCGTTTCTTTGAAGTTCTGCCACTACAGGGGCCATACATTTTGTAAATACCCTGGGTGCTGTAGAGAGTTAAAACAGGAGAGCAGTATACTGATAACATCGGCCTCCTGTAATGAAACAAAGATATATTCTGTGAGATGGCCAGATGCTTATATGAAAATAAGCACTCTGGATGTCAAGTGCTACTAGCCATTTAGTCAACAATTCTATGGAAGGATTGGGCTGGGAGAATTGTAGACAGGGAAGTAATTCTAAATTTAAATCTCCACATAGGTGATGAAGATCTAGAATGGGTCTCATGCCACCATCTTTCTTATCTACAAGCAAGTATTTTGAGTAGAAACCCCATCACATGTTCTGTGGGGAACATTTTTCAATGGCTCCTTTTAGTAAAAGCTGAGTGATTTCTTCCCAAACGGCTGTTTTGTGAGGGGAGTCCCTGAAAAGGGACAGGGGTGGAGAGGGAAGGGAGGGATTGGAATTGTATGCAGTATCCCTTCTCAATAATTTCTAGTACCCATCCGTCAGTAGTGATGGTGGTCCAGACAGGGTAGAATGGTAATAACCTTTCTCTGAAGGGATAGTTGGCTGTTGTAACGCACTTGACCTCATCACATTCAAATTCTTAACCGAGATCCAGGAGCCTGAGTTGCGTGAGACTGCCTCTGTTTCGACCATGGTTTAGGGTAATGTCTGTGATTGGGCTGGTATTGTTGAATAGGTTGTTGTGGAGCATACTTCCCAGTGTGGAAGGAAGGGCAGTGCTGTCTGTAGTAGGTTACTGTGGCCGAAGGCCTGCATGGTCTTTTAGAAGGCTGTTGGATGACCCCCTGCACCCTGGCTGTTTGACACATCACCTTTATTTTCTGTAGGGTGTCACCTGTCTGCTTGGAGAACAGTCCCTCTCCATTGATGGGAAAATCTTCAAGCCAGGTTTTGTTCTCTGGGGTAAGGGTGGTCGAGCATAACCAAGCATGCCTCCTTGTGGAGGCTGCAGCAATACCCCTTACTGCACAGTCAGCAATGTGCATCAACGATGTAAGCTGGAATTTCTCCAGCTGGGATCCTTCAAGTTATAATGATGGCAACTCTGTTGGATTTCTAGCAGTGGCCACCTTGGCCCAGAGAGCATGATGATAAGCAGCCATGGTGGCTGCATAATTCACTGCACATACAGAGTGTGTGGTGAAGGAGAAAAACTTATGGCCCAGGATGTCTAAACAGCGACCCCCCTTGTCCAAAGAGGTAGTTTTAACTGACCTGGCTTGAAGTTTAGAAGTAGCTTTTGCCATTACCATCGAGTTTGGGGCAGGGTGGTGGGTAAACAGAGTGGGACACCAGATGAAGAGAATCAGCCAACTTACTGATGGGAGGCAATGGGTTAGTCCAAGATTTTTTGGATGGCTCCAAAAATTCTTCAAATAGCGGTAAGACAATCTGACCAGTATCTCCCCCAGCCACAATACCAAAGACTGGTTCTGATGGAGTTTTACGAAGTATTTTAGCTGGTATCTGTAGAAGGGTGGAAGTCTATTTCTTTGGCATACTCTGAAATTTTTTTACGTCTTCAGTTGCCAACATTGTTGAAGAGTCTGAAATATTGTCACTAGGTGCAGGGAGGGCTGTATCATCCTGCTGAATGGGTGGGAAGAACGGCCATCAGTTGATGCCGCCATGATTAACATGTCAACAGCATCCTGTTGCTGAATTAAAGCTTGAAGAAGTGAAACCTGGGGAGGCTGTGTCTGATGTTACGTCGATACATCATATGCTGAGGTGGGCTGGTATGTGGATCCAGCTTGAGAAGTGGATGGTTGAGGCTGGGGAGCCATCCTTTTCTTTATGGCCCTCTTAGGTTTTGAAGGCTGGGCGTGATGTTTGCGACCTCTGCAGTGACTCTTCATGGGAGAGATCCTTTTCTCATTGGATGAGGAGGAGCTGCTGCCAGAGGAGCTGTCATGGCCCTGGTTCTGATCCAGTTAAACATCTCTGATGCTCTGACAGAGTCCATAGTGCAGGGATACCTGGATGCCAATCTGCTTCTATTATCATAATGGCCACATCTTAAGGTCTAGCCCAAGGAGGAGGCCATTGCCATCATAAGGAGAATAGTGGTGACTTGGCTCCTCTAAGTATGGCTGGTTCTGTATCAGCATGAAGCAGTGGCTCAGGAAGCTGGCTTAGTGCCGGCATGAAATGGTGGTGAGTAGCAAAGAAAAGGTCCCAGCGTGAGGTAGAGCCAGATATATGATGCTCCCAGGGAGTGAGCTGCAGTGGCTGGCTGGGCTTCCAGGGGGAATAATTGCTCCAGTATTGACTGGTAGTCTCGGTGCTGAGGACTTCCCTTGGCTTGAATGTAGGTGGCACCGGCAGTCCTGAGAGCGCGGCCCTGAAGTCAGTCAGGTGCCATGTCAGCAACTGAGTGTCGAGCCCTAGTGGAATGGGTGCCACAGGTTGGGTTGAATTCAGTACTGACGGTCGGGTTGGGGTACGGGTTTTGGCAGGTGGCTCTTCTGAAGAAGTATAGGTGGTTCGATGCCACTTTGCTTTTGTGGTGCACTTTTGCGGGCTTTTTGACCAGGATGGTTCTGTAGAGTCAGTGCCGGAGAGCGGTACTAGGAGGTGTACTAGGAGCAGTACTAGGACTCAGGGTGCATAATGTCCAGCAATTGCCCAAGGGCGGCATGCAGTTGCAATGTGGAAGGCTGAGGCGTGTGTGGGAAATGCCCCGAGCTGTGGGGAATATCAGTGCCCTGCGCGGGCTGTGCCTGATAAAGAGACATGCCCTGCATTGGGTCAGGCTGAATTACCGCCTCCATTGCTCTACCCTCCGAGGGTACACGCTGTTTATCCCTTGCCTGTTCCCTAGGTGGCGGGTCAGTCTGTGAACAAGCAGGGTGCCCCTGTGAGAGCTCAAGAGCCTTTTTAGTAAGCAGTTCCTGGAGCCTTCTTTTTCTTTCTTTGATTGTTCCTGGTCCTCAGGGCTGCGCAGGCTGAGCGGCCCTTTCTAGAGTGGCCCTTTCTCAGAAAATAAAAGGCACTTATTGTGCTTGTCAGAGACCAGGAAGGCCGTAGCACAAGACACACAGCACTTGAAGGCCCGTCTCCTTGGAGAAGCCATCACCACAAGGGGCTATAACCTATCTAACTGTAACTGTACACCAACTAAGTAATAACTATAAAACTATAAAATACTAACTATATACAACTTTTATAAAACTATCTACAGTATTAAACTATCAAATAGAGAGACTGCTAGCTAATCCTGAAAAGAGAAAGCTGTTCCTTTTGCCAGCGCAGTAAAAGGAACCAGTGGTTGGGCTCCTCCCCTTCCTTTTATACCCTCTCCCCCCACAGGGAGGGGTAGTGACAGGAGGGGTAGCAGCGAGAATCTTCCAGAACACTCCATCTGGAAGATTTCAGTCAGGGACTGCTATGAAACAGACAAGCTAATTCCAGAGCCAGTCACATGATCCCATAGGTGAGAATCATGACGCCACTCGAACAAGAAATGTATGTTTTATCTACCAGTGATGGACAACTCGGCAAAAGAGGGGGATGGTCGGTTTGTCCAAATTTTAGTGGACTTGGAAAAACAGACACACCAGACTCTGATTTGTGTGCATCGGATGAAGCTGATATAACAACAAATGGATCCAGACACTATAGACGATCTTCCTACTGGCAAAGGCAGTGCATCTCAGAACCATTGTTGCCCTTGCTCTGTATATTGTGGTGTAGTTTCTTGGGGAGGGAGTTTTTTTGTGTTTAAAACTTAATCTGTCAGTTGTATAGAGAGCCTTAGCATTGGCATGACATGCCTATTGGGTGCTTCACATTGCAAACATCCTAGCAGATTCCTTCCAGTTAAAAGATGCTAGACAAGTGATAGTCCTCTTTTCTCTCTCGCTTTCTTTTTAAAATAGCTGTCAGTACCATATGCCAGCGTTAGCTCTAAGCCACATAGGACACCTTTAGACACAACAGAAATAGGTGTCTGGATGTGTGTTGACACCATTGTTTAGTCACCCATATGTCCTGTGGTTACTACATTGCAGTACTTACACAATTACATCTACTGTTGTCAGCACTGATATGCAGCCCTCCACAGTTCCCCAAATGATATCCCAGCATATGCTGCTCCTTCCCCTCAGTAAAAAGCATGATATCCCATGATGCACTGCTATGTCCCCTCACTATACAGTGCTGCCACGTCAAAATTTCCTCCCCTCATTAATGGTGAATCTTCAAAACAAAAAAGAGAGAGAAGTTTGCTTTCTTGTAATCAACCGTCTTTGAGATGGCTCCGTACATTCTCACAACTGGAATGGATCCAGAGAAAGAGTACATTGACAGGGTGAAAAGATGGGAATGGGGAACCATAAATGAGTGCACACAGGAGAAGAGCCATGCAGAATGAGGTCCCCCCTGTCATGTATTGCTTAGTATAAGCGTATACTTTTGGCCATCTGTGTTCCTAATGTATTAATTATGAGTTTTTATATGTTAACTTTTTGTTTCAATGTATTGGATTTGTGTTTTGAAGTATTGATTTCTAAAATCAACTTTTGTGATTAGGATTGGTTCAAGCTGAAGTCTCCAGTTACATTCCAATGAGTTTTTTTAAACTTCCCAAATGAACTTTTGACTGTTGCCAAGGAAACAAAGACACCTAGCTAAAAGTGGCTAGCAATAAAGAGGCCCTCTCTGACTAGGCCAGCCTAGGTGTCTTGAATCTTATCTCTAAGTGTCTAAATGACAAATGGTACTATTCATAGAATATCTCCAGACTGAGAAGAGTTTTTGAGTTAGTTTTTTCTAGCTAACCTATCTATTTAATTAATGATTGAAATAACCTTAGGATCTGGTTATTCTCTCTGTAATCTGACAATTATTATTGATAAAAATATAAGGTTTCTATTCAGTTTAAAACTTGAAGGAAGTCTAATACTGTTTGGTTTCTTTAAAAGAGCCAATTAGAATCCAGTGTAGCTGATGTCAGCATGACACTGCTCAGGAAATATGAGCCTCCTAGCAGGCAACTTTAAGAAGAGAGAAACAGCTTAACTTTTTTCTGACTGAAATTCCACATGTTTGGATTTCTTTCTCACCAATATCAACTTGGCAGTAAAGGGAAGAACTGGGAGAATGTAACGTAGGATTCTTGATATTGTTGAGCCAATGAATTGTGCATATGTTAAGCTTTTAGAAGCTTTTTCTTAAAATAGAAATGTTTTAAGATCATGTAACTTTGATTGGCTATCAATACCGTTCTATGTAAGCTACTGATATTCTCTATTTATATTTAAGTAAACTATGCATACATTTTAATATATCCTAAAAGTCTCATGTTCCTTTATTTATAAATGTATTGTCATTTTACAATACTTGCTTTGCTAGTCGGATCTCAAAGTAAAGTGTAAAACTCATTTTATACAATTAGGAGAAAAAGGCCCAATCCACTATGATTAGTTCAGCTGGGAAACTTAGCCTTCTTTCCTTTTATAAAAAGAGTATCAAGACGTGACAATTGGAGGCCAATAAACATGGGGCAGAGACTTAAAGAATATATTTTAAGTACACTGGGTGTTCACCAAACCATCAGCTATATTTTTATCCTCTTGATAAATTCAAGTTTGTTGAGCTCAACTAAGGGTATTTTCAGAAGTTACGAGATCACAGTGAACCACGGTGAATACCCACCTGTGGTCAATGTGTCTCGAACGTCTGTTTGGCGGCCGCCAGATGTTCGCCACGGTCAATACCCACATGGGGTCAATTTGAACCACGCTTCCC
>QEPC01000048.1:751063-767442 GCA_003113815.1 Sphenodon punctatus | reverse complement strand
TATGATTCTTGATATCTTTGAGTCAATGAATTGTGCATATGTTAAGCTTTTAGAAGCTTTTTCTTAAAAAAATGTTTTAAGATCATGTAACTTTGATTGGCTATCAATACCGTTCTATGTCAGCTACTGATATTCTCTATTTATATTTAAGTAAACTATGCATATATTTTAATATATCCTAAAAGTCTCATGTTCCTTTATTTATAAATGTATTGTCATTTTACAATACTTGCTTTGCTAGTCGGATCTCAAAGTAAAGTGTAAAACTCATTTTATACAATTAGGAGAAAAAGGCCAATCCAGTATGATTAGTTCAGCTGGGAAACTTAGCCTTCTTTCCTTTTATAAAAAGGATTATCAAGACATGACACCCCTCCCAGCCTGGCAAGAGAAAGAGAGAATGATAGAGGGTGTGCGCTCATGCCTGTGTGGGCTGGCTAGCAGCAGAAGCCTTGCTTCTTTCTCTCCCTCTTAGTCAGGCTTCCTTGCCCAACTGTGGGGAGGGAAAGCTGAGCACCCAGCTGTCCAGATTCCACATCACTGGTCCCCTGTTTAGGACCAAGAGGAAAGCGGTTTCAGTTTTGCAGGAAGTTACAAGACAAACCCAAGCTACTCTGTGTGTTGCACTTTATGATCGCTCACCAGAAGTAGCGGCAAACACACTAACACACCACCCGATATTGTTAGGTGCATGCTGGACACTGGGAGAGGATGAACATGTTATTTCTGCCCACAGTACTTCCTGGCAGCAAATATGGGCTTAACGGGGGGCTAAAAGAGTGATAATGCTTAAATGCAATGTGCAATCATGTGGCAAATGCCGTAAAACACCCACTTCTGTTGTATCTAAAGGCAGGCATAGCCTTCCTTCCAATTTAGTCATCATCATTTATTGTCCTTGGCTTGCATGCCATTTACACCTGTCCAGGGGAGTAACTAAGCAGGCGGTGAAAGGGGTCTGTGCCCCCCATCCATTTCTGTCCTCTGTCTGCTATCGTCCTCCTCCTAGTTGTGGTCTCCAACAAAGGAAAGTTTCCCCCCACACCCGAGAAACCTTGCTTCTGTCACTACACCCATCTGATTATTCCTAATGTCTTACAATAGTAGTGGCTCCTATCATAAAGGGGCAAGGTTATGTTTCTAGCCTTACCTGCTGAACTGGTCCATCAGTGCCAAGTCTTCATATTCATTCAATCTGTCCCCTCTTCAATAGTCTAATCCTGTGGAAACTGAGAAAATACAACTTCATTCTGATTCAGAGAAATTCTTATCAGAGCCACACTAGTGGGAGAAAAAAAGAACATGAGGATTACTTTGATCCTCATCCCATTCCTCAGTTACTCTTGTTGGAATCATCAATCTCTAGAATCACTCTGTCTAGCAGCAAGGATCTTGTCGCATATGGATTTTCATTGAGACTAGTTATATAGAGTTCTGTCCCACTTGGCCTTTCCCTAAGACTCAGGGCAGTCTACCTAAGACAGAAGAATAGAAATATAATAAAGCTCCCCTTAAAACATTTCTCTAAAAGAAAAACCCACCCTCACCCCATGGTTCCAAACCCCGAACCTCTAACCCTGCCTGCCAAACACTTTAACAAAAAGAAAAGTTTTACACTGCCTCCAGAATATGCTCAGGCTCTGACAGACCTTCGGGGGGGGGGGGGCATGGAGAGGAATTCCATTATTCTGGGGCAGCAACCGAGAATGCCTCCCTGCGGGTCCTTGTTGGATGTACAAGATTGGCTGTACAAGGGTCATAGGCCGTGATCCCATGCCCCATGGATCCTCGGTGCATGCACATATGCATACATACATGCGTGCAATTTCCACATGGCACAATGTGCCCACTATGGAGATCCGCATGGTTTGTGTGCCACTGTGTGTGTGCGTGACTCCGCGCAGGATCTGCAGGGCATGGGATCGGCCCCATTGACAACATTTTTCATTAACTAAAGGAGTGTAGAACCATTTTAGTTGCTGTTATTTACTACTGACATTACTAGTCGCGTGTGCTCTATGAGTTAGGATTAGGATTCTACATGGGGTTTACCCTGAAGGCTTTCTAGGGTCTACAACTGGCATGAAGGTGGTAGCTTGCCTTCAGATGGTGGTGGGTTAGTGGGAGCAGACGTGCAATAGACTTCAGGGCACAATTCAAGGTTCTGGTTTTGACCTAGAGAGCCCTCAGTGCTTGGGCCCTACATATGTAGAACATCAGCTCCTCTCCTACCATTGCAATACCTAAGGTCAGCCAGGGGGGCCCTCTTACAAGTTCAGTCACCACACTAAGTCTGTATAGCAAGGGTATGCAGAGGTGCATTCTCAGTGGCTGCGCCACAGCTTTGGAAGTCCCTTATCCTGGAGATATGCCAAAGCCAGGACCTGAGAATTTTATGAAGACAACATAAAACTTATTTGTGGAGGGGCCCCCATTAATCCTACGGAGGACTGATTTTTTTGTCTTACGGTCTTAGCTTGGGTGCCCTCCACAGTGCTCCAAAGCCTGGAGGAACACAGTTCACAGTGACCAAAGCGTCAGTTCCAATAATTCAGTATAGCAGATCCCCCCAGGGCACATTAGTAATAGGGTTTGTGGTTCTGGCCTCCTCCTCCCTTACAGCCAGACCAGTCCACCAGCAAGGGGCTTTTCCCACTAACACTGGGGGTCCCCAAAAAGCAAACATAAATGCAAGTCCCTCCTGGGTGCAAACAAATAAGGGTAGACTTCTCCAGCATTTCTGTGAGATCTCCAGCCCCTTGGGCTCTTTGCAGAATCCATGCTGCAGCTCTGGCTCCAGCTGTTCAGTAGCGACCCAGTTTCAGCAACACAGGCACCCTTTCAATATTCAGGATCCTGATGTCAGCTTCCTCCAGAAGCTCAGCCTTCCTTGGTTCCAGACTTTCTGTCCGCTCTTTACCTTGCTCTCTGAGCACCAGGGGTTTCCTTCCTTAGTACTCATGTGATTCTGAGCAGGTGTTTCCATGCAGTGCTGTCCCTTATAGCTACAGCACCTGCCTTCTTCAGCCCAGACTGTGGTCCTAGCTCTGTGGCGGTGTTTGTGCTACCCATGCTACCTTCCACACTATTTATTTAGCAAGGCTTATAGTGGGTAAGGGTTGAGGAGTTGTTTTAATGGGAATTTTATACAGTTTATAATTTTATAGGGTTTTTTTTGTATATTTTATAGTCTATTTAAATGTATATATACAGTTTTATGCAGTAAACTGCATACACCTCCATGGATAGGGGGTTTAAAATTCACATACATACATACATACATACATACACACACACGAACTAGCCTGCATCTCCTATGCCTATGACATCAATTTCAGTTACCCAAGTGCACATTAAGCAAACGTACTCAGAAGAAAAAAATTAGCTGTACTTAAGAAAAAACAATAGGGTCAGTTTAACTCAAACTCCTGAGAATTATTTCTACAGCCTGATCATCACTTTTTTTTTACTAAGTTGCATATAGTTGCCATAGGGCCATCATCCAGTTATCACCTGTCCAACAGAAGTCAGTTTGACTTCAAAAAGATTTCACTAGCACAGTGGTCCCCAGTGTGCCTCAAGCAGATGTGACTGGTGACTGTTGAACTGAGGGGGGGGGGAGAATTTGCATACCCACCCTAATTTTCATAGTTCTACCTACACTAGTCTGCATAGTCCTGCCCCTTTTGCATAACTTGTGTGAATGTAAAACCAAGCACTCCAAACCACATGGCAAGGCAAAGTTGACATCCCCCCCAACCACAAAAATACAGACTGCACAGGGGCACACAAACCCCAAATGACATGTGCATGGCAAAACTGGCATCTCACAAACATAAAAATCGCTCTCACAAACATAAAAATACAGACTGTGCAGGGGCATCAAGCCACATGGCACAGCAAAGTTGACACGCACACACCCAAAATAAAAATACAGCCTGTGCAGTTCCCTAGAGCCCATTGGCCAGCAGAGACAGAGAGTGACACCTCCCCCACCCCTACCCAGCTGAGCTCCCAAGATCCCTTATTATTATTATTATTATTATTATTAACAAAACAAGGGGAACAGAGGGAAAGGCACTACACACAGGTGGCCTTACCGGCTGAGCTGCTACTGCTGGGAGCTGTCTGGCTCTCTGTCTGGCTGCAGTGCTGCTGCTTAAATTCTTGTTTTGCTGTAGGCCTGCACGTGATACAGGCACCACTGTGTGCTGCTGCTGCGCTGCAGCCTGGCCTGCTGAGGCCCGGGGTTGTAGAGGGACCGTCTTGGGGTTAGCTCCCATTCAGCCCAAGCTGCAGACTGCTGGTGGCTGCACTGTGCAGTAGCTCAACTCAGCTGAGAGGGCAGGAGCGTGTGTGTGTGTGACGGAGGCTGGGGAACAGAGGAGTTGTCAGAGGGAATGTGTGGTGTGGAAAGGCGCTGTGGGCCCTCTATGATCACTCTACTGGTTCTGCTGGACAAGGCACATGCTATCTGCTGCCTGATGAGTCCTTGGTGCCTTCCAGTAGCAAGTGCCTACCCCTCAGTGCCTGAACCACTCCAAACTTCCTTGGCTCAAGTTGGCCTGGGGGGTCAGGGCTGGTTGCTTCTCTCTGCCAGCTCTCCTCCTTGTGTGGCTGCTGGCACTTCTGCATTCTGCTGCTCCTCAGTGGGCTTACCCTGTGTGCCTGCTCCAGCCTTTTTCCCAGCCACCACATGGTACTGCTGGGGTGGAGTGATAGACAGGCACACAGCTGCACATGTGTCTGAAGCTAAGTTTGTTTGCTGACAGCCAGGGCTGGTGGTGGGCCCTCAGGGAACACAGGGTAGGAAGCATCGCCCACCACAGTGTGGCTAGCTGTGGGAGGGCTGGGGGGCCGGAGTAGTCAGGAAGAACTAAGTAGAAAGGGGGGCTGCCACCCCCAGGTGCTGGGCGATGTGCGACTCCGCATGTCACACATGCCTGGGGCCACCCCGCATGCACGTACTGGAGGCGGCTGCTGGTGGTGTGTGGGGCCAAAACTCTGGAGGGACACATGCCCCCCCCCCCCCGATGTCGCCTATGACCTCAGCAAGTTGTCAGGTGTGGCCTGAAAATTTAGGCAATTATAGTTGCGCTTGGTGATCCATGAACTTTCAAGGCAATTCTGTAGCTGTTATAGTGGATATTAAGTTGAATAATATTTGATATTATGGATGTAATGGATAATTTACTATTCCAATTAATGCTCCATTTTGTCTTCAGTTACATGCAAGTTGGAATTTTAGTGATATATTTGGTTTAAATGCATATTGACAGGTTAACATGGGCGCACAATGAAAAACACTGCTGAAACATCAGTGTGCCTGCATCCAGAAAAGGTTAGGAAGTGCAGGATTTCTATTTTCAGTGGGACATGCATTTAATATTGAGAAAGTTTGCATACCCACATTTTAGTATGATTACTGTAGCAGGGGGGTCTTTCAGGGTCGCATGGGGTGCTGGGTATCCTTTGGGGGGATTAGCAACACCCCACTGCCACGCCTAGTCAGCCCTCGGCCGGGCTGTATCCTCCCTAAGGAGGGGGTACGCTATGTGGGGTTCCCCTGTAGGGGTCCCACCCTTGGCCTCCAACCTCACCTTATATCCAAGGCCTACGCCACCAGTGTAGTCATAGAGGGCTTATGCCCTGTAGGGTCCTCAGACTAGTCTCTTTAGTGGGGTTCAGTCTCACAAGGTCTGAGACCCTCAGAGTTGTTAGTTACTCCGGGTGGCCTATATTAGGCAGATCCCACCTGAAGTGGTCCATCTCTGGTTCTGTCAACAGGTTCAGAAGATGAGGGTCCAGGGGGGTCTCACTGGAGAAACTCCAGCAATGAGGAGGCTGGAGCCACGGTAGTAAGCTCCTTCTCCTACGGCCATGCCTAGCAGACTGAACTCAGGTCCTTTATAGGCCTTGAGCATGCTCAGTTCCAACTGGCCTTACTGAGCATGCCTACAGACTTGCAGCTCAGAAGGCTTCCTAGGGCTCTACTGAGCATGCCCCAAGACTTAAACTCCTGAGGGCTTTAGAGTCTCAACTGGGCATGCTCCAAGCTTGATGCCTAGCTATATAGCCGCTAGGCAGCCCAGTAATAGGGCTCCTACCAGCTCACAGGAGCCACCCTATTACAATTACTATCTCATCAATGAGAACAGCGAGAGAAACCTGCTGATCACTGATTCCAACAATATTTACGATGATGCATGAATCATCATCTTTCTGTTTGCTGCAGTTCTAATTAATGAGGAATGTACATTTAGCAAACGCACTGCCATAAAGAGTTCACATTTCAGTCCTTTCTGCAGACAGGAAAATAGTGGGGTTAAAGGATATTTTATCCTTATTTTTCAGATGGGAAACTGAGGCAGAGAGAATAATTGGTTTACCCGAAGGTCTCACAAGAGGTCTACAGTGGAGCTAGGAGCTGAATAAAGATGTCTCATTTAATTATTTATTTATTTTAAAAAGATACTAGCTAGATAAATTAAAGATTCAAGTACAAAACCTAGCATTTGCAAACATTTTGTAAATTTGCTACACTCCCTAGAGGACTTTTGGTCCTTTGGACTAATTAATGATTTATGAGACACATACTGCATTATATCTGTGACAGATGAGAGTTTTCCCCACTAATGATCCTTCTGCCCAATCTAAGAACTGAAGTGTGTCATTGGATGAAAAATAGACATCGTTCGTAATGCACAGCCTGAGGGAAATTGGTGTGTAAACCAAGGAGAGAAATAAGGAGAGCCTCTGCCATTCATGGCCATAAAACTATTTAGTGATAAACAGATGCAAATGCAATGCATGGGGTTGTGGTAGTATATGCAAGGCCTGGACTATTATTGGGACTTTCAAATATCATTTATAACATTTTTTGTTAAGCATCTTCATATGAATTTTAAGGAACTCTATTATGCCTGTAAGGTCAAATACTGAGATGGTTTAAATTGCAAGGGGTCGGTGGAGCCACAATAATTGACAACTGATGACTGGTCTGTATGTTGTTAGAAATACTGAACTTTTGTTATTGACAGAGGCAAAATTCCAAGTAGTAATATGCATATGTAACACTGATTGCTTTCAACTGCCTTTTCTAATGGCATTTGGGGGGGCACTGGGCAGGAAGATCACTAGTGGGGGGGTGGGAAATGTCATCTGAATTCTTCAATTTGTCATAGATGATAGATTTGAATTCATTTGGCACAATCCAGAACTCACGCACACACGGCTTAGGCTGCGCAGTGAACGCATGTGCCACAGCCCCCACAATGGGGTTGCATGTGGCTTACATGCATGTGTGACATGTAGTGCTCATCTGTGAGGCTTGGGTTCAGCCCCATAGTCTAGATTCAAACAGTTTTGCTTGGTTTTCAAAGTTTGGAGGCTTGTTGTTCCTTTGTGACTTGGTAGTTCTTTTTGAAATTTGTACATCATTGATTGGTTTACCCATGTCACTTGTTGCTCTAAACAAACACCAAACACAGTACACGTTCAGCAAACTTTGCAAGGTAAAGCAAATTCCGCTATCGACCATAGAACACAAATACCCAACTTGAGTTTAAAAGGCATTATTTGTTTCGGATGTAGATTTTACCTAACAAAAAATTCTTATAGCTTTGGTCATTACATCAGGTTTTACTTCATCCCCCCACCCCACCCCACCCCTTCTCCCCTCCCTTAGGCTTACTGACCTGTTTTGTTTGCCTTGGAATTTTTGTACCATGTTTCCAGGCATGTATTTTGTTTGCCATGATGAATCATCTCCACCCTCCTTCCCTTTCATATACAACTGCATACTGAAATATCTTTATTTCTCCAGAGCAGGAAGCAATTCTTTTGGCAGAATATAACTGGTTTTAAAAGATCTGGATCACAGTATATAATTTCTATGATATACTTTCTACTCTCACACAGGTGTTACAGCCCTCTGGAGATTGTCATTGCTGTGTCCATATTTCTGCTGTGACCTCTAAGCTAAAGCATGCTTATTACACTGGGATCATTTGGGAATCTGTACTGACTTTTGACATGTGTTTACATATTCTTATCTATTCTTTCTTGGTTTCCCAAATGCATTCAGGAGAGTATTCACTGCATGACTGTACATTGTTGTGTCTCTATTGGGGAGTTTATCCTTATGTTTAGTGTTGCTATCCTCAGAAGTTGCCATCTTATTTTTAGTGCTCATCTGTATTTGTTTCTGACTCAACTAGTATTTTAGGAGTAAGCTGGACCTATCCAGGTTGAAATTACATGTTTTATATTGGAATTTATTGCAGTGCATAATGGATTTGAATTTTTTGAATCTCAACTCCTTAATCGCAGTTAAAAATGGATGTCTCTGCTATAGGGACATAGGGCTGAGACCTATTTTCATATTTATCTACACTTCAGTTTGAAGTCTGTCTCATAACTTCTCAGAAAATGAGTTCTTCATCCCTAGAAAACATTGCTCAGTAGCAATGTTCTAGCAACCTGCACATTTTGTTCTATTTATGGGGACATGACCTTAAGTGCAGTTGAGAAGGAATCTCTTTTATCTAGTCTTCAGAAGTGTGTTACGGCATTTGGCATTTAGGAGTTTTCTAGTCTTTTACTTTCTAAATCACCATTTAGAAAAAAAATCAATCAACTTCGCCACCATTCTCGACCCTCCTGCTCAAAAAAACAAAAACAACAACAACCAATAAACCAAAACAAAACACATTCTGGAAATGCCAACATGAATTTTACAAAATTAGTAAGTCAAGACTTTAATCCAACTACGCCAAGGGAACTATGCCAATCAGAACCATTTGAAAACTGCACCTTTCATGTCTTAAGTTAATGCTCCCTCACAATAAAGGCAGTACAAATCTAAGGGAATTTATTTTCAGAGTTAAATGAAGGACACTGACTTTTATTTTTAAAATAATTATTAATATCATTTTAAATATCATAGCCTCACAAAATCAAAAACAGATTTACATATCAAAACATCACCTTCCGCTCTCCATCCCATTCGCTGGACCTCTGTTGATACAAATCATTTGGGCTTCTGAACTTACTTTGACAATGTTAACAAATATTTTTTTCATATAAATAATGCACTTTCATAAATGTATTGTGATTTTTCAATAACTGTGTCCAAATTAATTCCCATTTATTATAAAACTCTTGATATTATACAGCTCCACATGAACTTTTTCCAGTTGAAAACATCAACCATGCGGGGACTGAGCATGTGTGAGACATGAAAGTTGCGTGGAGAGTGAGCTCCATCTCCACAATCAGCAAGAACCATGCCTGCAGCAGGTAAATTGGTCCAAAAATCACACACACACCCCAAAAGCAGCCAGATGACAGGCAAGACCCACAAGGGGAATAAAAACCCTGACCAAGAGGATACTGAAAAATGTTATCAGTAAAAACAGCTGAGAATCCTGGAGCAGGTGAGCGTGCCAAAACTGAGCAAGATGGCGGACGCGACCAGCCAAATGGAGCAAGAAGCCACCTCCAGCACTGGGAGCCAGGTAATGGAGCTGTTGAGGGAGATTAAAAAAGATCTGGCGGCATCAGCACAAGTGAGGGAGAAACTAGCGGAGGAAGCTTCTAAACCACAGAAAATCACTAACCAGAACAACAAAAAGGTAGAGGGGCTCACCAAAGGAGTACTCCTGGCAGAGACCAGGATAACCAGTATGGAAGATCACTTGCTTGAGAACAAGGATCAGATAAAAAGATTACTGGACACTGTAGCCTTTTTGTTAGACAAGACAGACCTAGAAAATAGGTCTAGGACAGGAGTGAGAGACCTCTTCTGTCCCAGGAGCCACATTGAAAATTAGTACGAGCTCTGAGGGCCACATACAGGTTGGGGGTGGGGGTGCTTAACAAGTGGATCCAAGAGAAAAGGATCCAGATTATGAATCTGTGCCTTGGATCTGTCTCCTATCCTAGTGTGCATGCCCTCCTCTCTGTCCCATTATCCTAAGCTCAGTTTTTCAGTGCTTGGGGGTAGAGACTGAATCCAGGTTCCAGATTCAGGCCCTGGAAAGGGGCTACATAAAAAATTGCCAAGGGCCACATTTGGCCCCCGGGCCGAGGTTCCCCACCCCTGGTCTAAGAGGTCCAGTATCCATTTCCATAGGATTAAAAGAAGGGCCTGAGAAAAAAAGAATGAAGGAGTTGATCTGGGAGGTGCTCCAGGCTTTATTCTTGAAGGAGCAAGAGCTTCACAGGATCTGAATTGAAAGAGCCCACAGGACTGCAAGAGCTTGATGTAAGGAGGGTGAAAACCCTTGCACAGTTATTGCCAACTTTCTGGATTTCAGGAACTCCTGAAAAAATCCTGAGACTGGCACGTGCCAAGCAGCAGCTAGAATTTAATGGCTGTAAAGTGTGGATCTTCCCTGATTATTCAGTGGAGACTGTCACCAAGAGAAGGAAATGGATAAAATACTTCCCAGTCCTTCATGAGAGAAAGCTGCAGCCAGTGTTAAAATTCCCATCTTATGGAGAGGGCACAGAAAATAATTTACAGTCACCTCTGACATGGAATTTTTTTTAACCAGCAGTAGCCCTAGGTGAGAAGAGGGAGAGTGAAGGCTACTGAGAAAACCATAAATCCTACAAGCAGGAATGATGGCGTGCAATCCCTTCAGAAGGGAGGAATTGAGCAAAAAAGCAGACCTAAAGGCATGGGTACATGATATGATAATGAAGAAGGGTGAGATTTTGTGTTGCATTGGTTTCTCTCATTTGATATGGTTATGGTTTGATGACTATGTTAGATAAATGTATGAACCATATGTATTTCATGTTAAGAGGAAAAACCTCTAAAGAAAATACCCCGGAAGGAGGTTTAATCTTACAAGAGAAGCTGAGAAGCCTAATGATATGGCAAGCTTAAGGTATTAAAGCTCTAGCCCCAGACAATACTGCACTTCGACAAGCAGAGGCTGGATGGACCATTGGTTGTCCTAGTCTGGCGCTGACGGTGACACTGCCGAAGACAGGATGCTGGGCTGGATGGGCCATTGCTCTGACCCAGTGCAGGAAAGGCTCTCAGCCATAATGGAAAGGAATAATGCCAGGTAGCTGAATATCAGAGAGAAATATACTATTAACAATGACATCATCCAGGGGCCTTCAACAAATAAGCACATATAAAAGCTGTAACATAATATGGAAGGTGGCAGAAATTTTGTTTTACTTTTATTATTGCCATTTATAAAAAAAGACAGAATCCAGAGGATATCAGTGTTAAGCTGCAGTAGCAATATCATTAAGTAATTGCAGGCAACGGTCTAAAATGGTATGACAATCCATTCGTGGATTGTAGGTTCCTGTGGCAGGAAGTAATTAAAAGGTTGTGGAGATGGAGGACTCACCAAATACAACCACAGTTCAGCCCCCTATAGTACACACAGGTGCAGTGTGCTATTACTCATAGATAAAAACTGGAAGTAAACAAGAGCTGTCCTTATTGACAGCCAAAAGACAAGAAACAAAAGTAAAACCATGAGGATTTTATTTGATTTGTTGTTAATAGTTATGTTTGAAGTTTTAAAAGGTGGTTCCACAAAGCTGACAAATGTGCAGGACAAAAAGGCATGGCAGAATAAATGGGTGGCATTAAATTGATTGAAAAGTGACACAGGAACAAAAAAGAAAGAATTACAAAAGGCTTTGATGTAATAAGTCCTTGAAGGGGGGAATGGGAACCAGTAAGGTGAAACAGACTAGATGTCCTAGAGCAGATAGATGGCTTCCCAGGACCAGTGTAAATAAAGAAGAGGCTCTGAAATGACAGAAACAATAAGAACACTTACAATAAATGTAAGAGGTCTCACTACCCCAGTGAAGCGTAAAGCATAAAAGGGTGAAATATCTCATTTTTGATTCCAAGTGTGATATATTTTTTATTCAAGAGTCCCCTCAAAATACAGAGAAAGACCTCTTTCGATTTATTTATTTATTTATTTTCTTACATTTCTAGGCTGCCCTCTCCTGCTATTGCAAGCTTGGAGAGGCTTATAGCATCATAAGTGACATAAAAACATCAACAGAACAAAAATATAAATAAGTTACAATCAAAATATAATACGGCAGAGTTTAACCCCCCCAACCCAACCCCCCACCCTTGCCAAAAGCTCGGCGGAACAGCCTGGTCTTACACTGTCTGTGGAAAGAGTGGAAGCTTGGGGCCAAGTGGACCTCCATCGGAAGGCAGTTCCACAGCCTTGTTGCAGGTCACTGAGAACACCCTCCTCGTTGTCGACATCAGAGATGCTTGGAGTATCCTGAGACGGGTGACCCCAGCCTCAGGGGCTGGTTCAGAACCCGTGGGGTGAGACAATCATGCAGATTAGTGGGTCCCAAGCCTTATACAAATTTATAGGCCAAAACCAACACCTTGAATTGGGCCCAGAAAGCTATAAGCAGCCAGTGCAGGGACCAGAGCACTGATATAATATGCTTGCGGTGACCCATCCCCGTAAGAAGGCAGGCCACCGCGTTCTGCACCAGCTGCAGCTTCTGGACCATCACCAAGGGTAGCCCCACGTAGAATGCGTTGCAGTAGTCCAATCTCGAGGTGATGAAAGCATGGATGATGGTGGCCATTTCAGAGTCCGAGACAAATGGCCGAATGTCGCACCAGATGTAACTGGCGAAATGCCCCTTTAGCAAACATTCTTAAAAATAAAATAATAGGAGAAATAGTGACATCTTGTGCTCCTACCAAAAAAGATGGAGTTATGATGGGGTACTAGCCAGAAATAGCTTCAATATATCCAAGGTGACAAAAGATACAGAGGGCAGGTTCCTCATGGTGTCTGGAAATTTAAATGGGCAAGATGTGTCATTGGTAAACTTCTATGCCTCAAATGAAGGAACCCTTCAATTTATTTAGAACTATATTTCAATAATTGTAGCCAACTCAGTGGATAGGTTAATAGTGCAAGAAGACTTTAACACCCCATTATCATTTAACATTTTAATGAAATTGTATGTCGCCCTGAGATGCCATAGGCATGGAGGGGCAACTCAAAATAAATAAATAAATACATTGAGAGATCATTCAAACTCTAAACCGCTAGAAGGGTGGAAAAGAGAAGTCACTAAAATCATAGAAGATAGTGGCTTGGTAGACACATGGAGGCACCACAACCTAACGGCTAGAGATTATACATTCTTTTCAGTTCCACATAATGTATTTTTTAAAATAGACCATGTGATGCTATATAGAAATGACTTAGAACAGTGTAAGCAGATATATATTCTGCCTCAGACTTTAACAAATAACCGTGGAAAAGTGGCAGAGTTTAGATGGGTGGCACCTAATTGCAGTAGCAGAGATTCTCTCTGGTAAACGGACAGAGGATTATGTAACAGTAAATATTTCAAGGAGCAGTTAACCAGTAACATAAAGGACTACTTTGAGATTAATGCACCCTCAGTTGACTCACCTGGAACTTTATGGGAAGCAGCCAAGGCAGCGATCCATGGCAAAATCTAAAATCAGCAATCCTGAAAAAGAAAAGAGAGTATGTTAAAGACCTTTATAAACAAATGCCAATAATAGAAGCAGAATTAAAAGAAAGACCATCCAAAAGTAAACAGAAAGAATTAACTAAAATCCGAGAGAATATAAATTTAGAAGAAATCAATAAAATGACCGGACAGCTAAAACAGATAAGATGCTATTATTTTGACCAGAATAATAAGTCAGGGAAAGTGGTGACATGACTCACAAAAACAAATATTAAAAAACATTATATAACAGGAATTTTAAAAAGTGATGAATCTAAAGTTACTACAACTGAACAAATCCAAGAGGAATTTCTTAATTTCTATCAGACCCCATATGCCACATCGGAATCAACAGTGCCAACATTAGATGATTTCCTAAATAAGCATACCCTGCCTAAATTAAATAACGTACGAGCTAGCTTCCTAAACACGCCATTAGAAATAGCAGAATTGGTTGAGGTAATTAAGGGACAGTCAACAAATAAAGCAGTGGGGCCAGATGGCCTACCTGATGAATTCTATCAAACATTTGCAGGAGTGTTGGCAGCATGACTAGGTAACACATATAATTATATGCTGGCAGCAAGTCAAATGCCGCCAACATTTTATGAAGCCAAAGTCATGGTAGTACCAAAACCAGTGTGACCGACAGATGACTGCAAAAGCTACAGGCCCATCTCATTGCTAAACATAGACTACTAATATTCGCTAAGTGTCTGGTGAACAGATTGACTGCAATAATCCGAGATACAGCACATTCCGACCAAGTGGAATTTATTCCAGGTAGCTTGGGCAGTGACAATGTGTGGTGAGTAGTGAACATCATGCATCATCTAGACAAAACAGGCACATTGGCAGTAACCATATCAGCAGGTGTGGACAAGGCCACTGACAGGGTGGAGCTGATGTGCTTGTTTAAGATCCTTCTTAGGATGGGTTTTAGGGGAAATTATATCAAGTGTCTCAGGCCATTTATAAAGCCCCCCAGTGCAGACTGGTGATAAATGACTTTCACTGCCCCAATAAATCTTGCAAGGTAGGAGGAAAGGATGCACTCTATCGTCTCTACCATTCGATCTGATATTAGAGGCGCTAGCAACTGCAATTAGACAAGTTGAAGAAATAAAATACATCAGGATAGGGGAGACACATCATAAGATATTGCTGTTCGCATATGATTCTATACATAATGGAGCCAGAAACTTCAATCCTGGCTTTAACTAGACTTATATCGACAGATTCAGATTCATATCGGGGTATAAAATAAACTATGAGAAGTCCCATGCTCTAATTTATGATAAGGGAGAAAAGCAATGCAATTGTATTAGAGAAGTGATTCACTTCACTGAACAAAAAGAAAAAAATAAATATTTAGGTGTGCAGCTAACCAAAATCCTGAAAAATTTATACCAAGAAAATTTTCCTGCTTTGATTAAAAAAATCAGAAAAGATGCTGACACATGGAAAGACCTAGCATGCAGCTAGCTAAGAAAAGTTAATCTTTTCAAAATGATTGCATTGCCAAAATTATTATATCCCATAATGGCATTAACCATACGTTTATCAGAGTACTTTTTTGTTCAATGTGACAAATTTCAGTCTCAGATAGTATGGAGTCAGAAAAAAAACTAGAATAAAAAGACAAGGGGACTGAGCATGTGCGAGTGAGAGCAGCAGGGCAAAGCGAGTGCTCCTCCAAACTGTGACTGAAAGAGGCCTCAAAAGAACTGTTAAAGAAAACAAACCTCCAGAAAAGTAAGAGAAATGGCAGGGGGAAGCAAGGGGGAGAAAAAAAAGACAGTAAAAGAAACCCCGCTGGAGAGATACTGCAGACAGAGCCTGAGGCCTGGTGAAAGGGCTAGAGGGGAGGCCTCATCAAAAGAGAGGGAAAAGATGGCGGCGGGTGCTGTAACAGAGGGGGAGGAAACCCCAGATGAGACTGAGCCTGAGGAGGAAGCAGAGGGGAAAACAATAAAGGCGCTCCTCCTTGAAATGAAAAGGGATTTCAAAAGGGATATGAACAAATTGAGAGACTCAGTGGAAGCTGGAAATAAAAAGCTGGAAAGGCTGGGGCATAGAATTGACACAGTAGAGGAGAGAGTCTCCTCCTTGGAAGACCAGGCAGTGAATACTGTGGAGCAGGCCACAAACCTCCAGGAGAAGGTGCAGATCTTGATGCTAAAAACTGAGGACCTAGAGAATAGGTCACGAAGGGACAACTTAAGATTTGTGGGCTTCCCTGAAGGGGCTGAAACTCAGGATGTAAAAAAGCTGCTGTGGGACTTCCTAAAGGAACAATTCCCAGACAATCAGCAACTGCAAAATCCAGAAATCATCAGGGCCCATAGAACAGGGAGACAGCCCAATAAAAACTTTCCAAGACCCAGAACCATCATAGCCAAGTTCATGAGTTATAGTGTGAAGGAGGAGCTACTGAAAAAAGCCAGGATGAAAAAGGAAATGAAATTCAGGGAGGAGACCATAAAGATCTTCCCTGATTATGCTATGGAAACTATGGCTAAAAGAAGAAAGTGGGGAAAATACTTTCCTGAACTAAATGAAAGAGGATGGAAGCCGGTTTTGAAGTTCCCAGCAAGAATGGTCTTGAACGTGAACGGGAAACATAAATCATTTATGGATACAGAAGATCTAGAGGCCTTTCTACACTTACCTCCTACTGGACATGACTGACTTGTCTATAAGAAGGGGAGGAAAGATGAAAGACTATGAAACCGAAAAACTGGGGTCAAAAATGTAAAATGAGTCTCAATTGAGACTCTAACTGTGAAAGGTTTGGAGGGGGTAAAGTTCTCGCGTTAAAGTTGTAAGTTCTTTTTGTTCTCTCTTGGGAGAAGAAG
>QEPC01000048.1:710319-725353 GCA_003113815.1 Sphenodon punctatus | reverse complement strand
GGCACTAACACTGCATCCCTCGTTGGGGGTGCTGCACCCATACTGAGGCAAGGCCCGCCTGGTTGCACGTGCCCAGGCTGCCTTCCTCCTACACCAGGCCCTACCACCAAAGGTGGGAACACAGGCACTAGAGGAGCCCCCTCTCCCATCTCCCCTCCGTCTGCTACCAGGGGCGGGGGCTGAACAGCCACCCCCTTCTTTTGCCCCCTCTTTCCCTGTGGCCTGCCAGCCACCTGTCCCTTCTTAGTTCTGCCCATTCTCAAGGACAGAACCAGAACGCTTTGCGTGGTGTGGGGGGGAGGGTCTGACTCTCACCAGCCCAAACGATTGCCCACCAAGGAAGAAGTGGAAGGATTCACCCTCCTCAGATACCCAGGCTAAAACCTGAAATGCACCCCAGGCTGATATGCCTGCTGTTCCAAATTACAGAATGGAAGGGGGGGGTATCGCATCCCCCACCCGCCAAGGCTGATTCGCCTGGGAAAAAACCACTGGGGTGAAGGAGGGGGGGTCCCACGCACCCCACCCGGCAATAGCACATGGTACAGCCAGGCACGTGCAGGAAAAGGGGGGGGCAGAGTCCTTCTCACCCCACGCTACCCGATCCCCTTGAGCCCCCGCCGAACACCCTCTGCTTTTCAAATCCCCCCCTTTGGCTCCCAGAAACCAGGTACTCCCTGACTGCCGGCTCCGGCCGCCCCGCTCAATCAGCGCCGCTCCCTAAGGCCTCCCCAGCTTCGCCCAGGCCCCCGACACGCGTCCTCCTTCTGGCGCTGCTTGCGGCCAAATGTCGCGGCTCGCGCACCTCCCGCACCACGTGGCTCCCCTGAGCCAATCAGATGAGCGCATTTTCACGCCTCACTCCCTTTGCAAGCTGCAATGGCGCCTGTTGGAGCCTGCAAGGGACCCTGCCTGGGAAGCAATCCTGGGCGGCTTCCCGCCCCTGCACCTGTGCCTGATTCCCCTGATGGGGCGTGCACAAATCTGTCCCCGCTACGCACAAGGCGGCAGCGGGGTCCAATTTGTTCGATTAAGTATTTCAGGAATACAACAACACAACAATATTCACACCTTCAATCCTTTAGGAATGCCCACGAAGCACACATTTTTCCTGTGACTTCTACTTTTGAGATCTGTACATTTTTCTGAAAGCTGTTTCACTTTTTTTGTCCATCTCAAGCTCATGTTCCTCCAACGTACCAATCCTTTCTTCAGTTAAATCTATTCTCTTAGTCATAGCTCCCATCTTTTTCTCCATCCAATCAAGCTTTTTATATAATGTATTAAATTCACCAAACATCTTATCCCGTTCCTACTTTGCATCATTTCTGACTTCCAGAAGAATTCTTTTTATGTCTTCTAATATTTGTTCTTGTAGATTAGAATGAATACTTGTTCTCTCTACTACACCTTCTAATTGGTACCCCTTATTCTCTCTGGCCCCTATCATCCCAGTCCTATATTGTCTTCCTAAGGGATTGCTGTCCTCAAATTCTCTTCACTTCTTTCCACAGAGGCCCCCACAATCTCTACGTCACAAAGTGATCCCCCTTCCTGATATCCCACGAAGGGCCTGAGGTCCCTAACCAGTTGATTTCATTTGGGGGAGGGGGGGAACACATCCCATTAGCTCTCCCTTGAGATAATTCTTCTCCCCTTTGACTACCAAATATCACCTCCAAACTTACTAAAGGGGACCCCGTATTATCGATAACTGGTAGAGGCCCGGGATACTGACTTTTATGCATCCTAAATTTCTTGGATATATTCAGATGGAGCTGAATATACCTCTCTTATTCTTATTTCAATTAAATATTAGCAGTCCTCTCTTTTTGATATCATGAAGTTAGCATTTTAAAAGCTGGACAATTTTTAAAAATCTTCTCACTAGTAAAAAACAAAACCAAAAAAACCCCAAGTCAAATATATGGTGGTGCTGACCAAATGTGTTAGCTCACGTTGGACTGGTTTTCCCCAAGGATGCATCCTGGATCAGCCACCTACCTGTCTCGGGGAAGTTCAGGGCCAACGTCTTGTTGCGTGGGATCACACGTGCATATGAGTCCTGGGCCACAGTGGGCCAACATTCTGTTTGCTTTTACCAACACATTGCTGGCACTATATCAATAATAAAACAAGACGATAACACAAATTCCTATTAGGAAAAAAGTGTCTTTCCCTCACAATTTTCAGGAAGTAACTACGAAGATATTTTTTGCTATTCCTCATAGTGCTAAAGATTATTGGTATAGCAGAAATTAGTATTGGTTGTTGAAAATAGGGTTATTATATTAGAAGGAAATGACCCCAAAATGGCATTGCGCATGTGGCAGTACAGTTCACAATATCCATCAATGTGTCTTACTACTGTGTACTTATTACTTACTCGGCAAAAAGAGTAGTCCCATTTGCAGCCAACAGGCCTTACACAGTGAGGAAGCAAGTATGTAGATAAGGGTAATATATCTCATTTGATGGTGGCTCTACAAAAACTCTTCTGTTTTGAAATTGGCCGGTGTTGCTCTTAGGACAGGGAGACCACTGAATGTCAGTTTGGTGATCTGCATCCAAACTTTTCATAGATGCCGCAGCTATCTGCTGCATGAATAAAAATGGAAGAAGTCAGCTCAGTGAATGTAGAGAGATTCAGACAATGGAAACGCTCATGAATTGTTGCCTGGTGAGTTCCTCCTCAGAAGGAAAAAAGTGTTCACCCTCTGTCACCACAGAATATATTAGGGACTTGAGACATCCATGTATGGTGGCCTAGCTGCAGGGACCCGAGTTCACTGCACCAAAAAATCTTAAATTGTACAACCAGTGAAGGCAAATTCTGCAAATTCACCGCAAGCATAAATATTTGCATAATTAACTTGATTTGAATAACTATGCATGCTGGGAAACAAATTTGCAATAGGTTTTACATAGAACCACAACTTTGCTAATCAAACATGACTCAAATCCTCTGGAATTTCAGCACCCCAGAATTCCCACCTCATATTAAAACCCTAAACCTCCCTCACCCACAGTTCATCTCCCAGGGGCCTATTTACCCTCGGGTCATGGTCACACCTCCCGGACAGACGGCAGCTGCAGCAGCAGTTTTAGTTTAGGGTCAGGTGACAAGTTTATGCCTGAGCCAGGATTTAAAGATCGTGCAGACAGTCCCCACTGCAGTGTCACTGTAATTTCAGCATGGCACTGGAAGGATTGGCTGATTCTGCAAAAATCACTGCAAACTGCAGCAACGCAGTCAACACAGGTCCCTGCATACAAGTAGTAAAGACAATGGGAGTCATGTCTACATCTGGATTCAAATAAATAAACTAAAAAACAAAACAAAACAAGGTTCAACTATGTACATTTTTCTTCTCTATCCACCCATTTGGAAAGCTTCTGGATTTAAGATCTGTGAGCTCCATTAAGAAAACTGACAAGCACAAAACCATTCAACAGTTCTAATAGTAAATGCTGGTGATACAGAGGAGTGAGGAGATGGAGATGGTAGACAGATGGATACAGAGATGGTCGACAGGCAATGTATGGTACTTCAGCCCATAGTCTGGTGCACTAGTCACAGGTGGTGAACACCCTGCCTTTGTATTTAGCTTTCTGAGCTAGAATTCATCTACATGAACTCAGTTTCTCTGACTTTATGTGGGCGATGCGATTTTTCACTCTTAGATGTTGCTACACTGATCAGAGGAAAAGCTGTTGATAATCCAGGGCATGTGTGTTGTTATTTGAAGGGATAGTTCTGCATAGAAAGTGGATTTGGAAAAGGATAGGTAGGTGTTTGTGCATCAATATTTAAATTCAAAATTCAATCTGACAGCTCGTTACATTCCCCTTCCAAACGTGTGAGCAACTGACACATTTCAAACCCTCTTAAGCTTTTATATGATCCAATCTATTATTTTACCCCTTAGTTTATTTATTTTTTAAAGAAGTGCCAGATTTGTTGAACTGAGAGGCAAGAGCTGGAAAATGAAAGCAATCTGAATTTTGAAGGTAGGTGAAACATAACATTTGGGTAGATCTGACATTTTGCTTTCAAGGGTCAAGAAATGGAGCAATTATAGTAGAATTCTTGACAGCATTGTCTCACAATAAGTAGTCTTTCTAATTACACAGCATTTACCAAGAAGGTTGCAACAAATGAAGAAGAATTGACTAGAATAAACTGTATCCTTTCACTTTAAAAACAAAACTCTTTCCCCAATATTTGGATAAATATTGAAACCCAGGTTTCCTGTTGTTGTAACCTTGGTTTTATGAGTGAACAAAGCTTGCTTTCCTTTTTTGTTCATGTGATGAATTATGAATACAGATATAATAGTACCTGGAGGGCTACTGCGTATTTACCCTTGGCAGATCAGATCACTAAACATTTAAGGCTTTGATTTTTAAAGGGACCTAAGAGAATTCGAGGCACTAACTTCCACTGAGCCTCCATGGGAGTTTGGCCTATAATTTTTTGAAAATTTTGACCGCAACTATTAGTCTGTACATTTCCAATTAATGTCAGGCAGGAAAACATAGATGTAGTTTTATACCACAATGACGTTAGTCTGTTTCTGACTATACAAGACCCCTTTTACACGGACCACCGCTGGAGGGCAGTCCATGTGCGCACCATTGAGGGTGCAGATGGGTGTACACCCACCTCCCATGCATCCCGCCCCACAGAGCAACCTGTGTTTTTACTGGTTGCTCCATGCGTGGGTGGAGCACACACACACCCTCCACATTTACACAGGATGCTACCCCACGTGGACGATGGGTGTCCATGCATGGGAGCGTCTTGTGTAAAAAGGGCCTAGGTTTTATCTCCTACATTTGGAGTTCAGGGTGCTACATCCAACGGTCTGTGTGCTGTGATAAGGGAACCTGTCCTGACACTCACTCCAAAGATTCTAATGCAGTTGTTCCTAACCTATTGGCCTCTGTTACTTACTTTGAAGAAAACATTAATCCGCGACCACAGGGAGCAACAAAGACATTAAGTGTATATAAAATACTAATGGGCGTTTTCAAATGAGATACTACCCCGCATGGCCACCCAGGAGCCATGGAGCCAACTGCCTGTCTGGAGGTGGAACGGGGGGATGCATGCTTTCATGAGCCATGGAGCATCCACTTATGGCCACGTATGGATCGCTGCTGGGAAATCTGGAGTGCTCCCTGTGTGGCAAGCCAAATAGCTCTGTGGCAATGGGCAGCCACAGAGTCCTTGCCTGTATGAATAGCGGCAGCCAGCCATGCCAGCAAACAGGTCTGCTGCTCATAGGCACTGTGGGTGGGGGAAGCAGCCTTTGCAAGTCTCAAGAACTGTTGGAGTGCTGGTGAGCCCGGATTCCCCAGTGCTCACGCATGGGACATATCATTTTCAAAGGCCAGCCTGGTGTGCTTCCCCCTCCCGCATTTCCGTGACAGGGGGAGTAGGTGGCAGCTGCCTCTGTGACTGCAGTAGCTATGCAGGAAGCCTCCCATTTGAATCCCTGTCCACTTGTGTGGGTGCTACGTGGCAGAGTTGTGGACATGGACCCCACTGCATTGTTTTGCTCATTTAAAAACACTCAGTCAAGATCATCAGGACATCATATACAGATCGTATGGAATCTTGGATGCAAGGAATCTCTGCTGGAAAAAGATGTTTCAGAGAGCTCTGAGGAACAATTCTACCACACTATTGAAATCAATTCATTCATGATTGTTTAGGCTCTTAAATTATTTGGGCCCTGTATATCAGATAGTCTGTTTCCTCCCGTTTCATCACAATCCTTAAAGCCAGGCAAGAATAACCTCTTGTCTCTAGATTGTAAGTCCCCTGGGGGTAGGGACCTATCTAATAAAATAATAATAATAATCCCTCAAAATGCCAGAGTTATGGGGGCGGAGCAAGAGTTCATGGCCGCTGTGGTAATGATGGGCCTGTCTCAGATGGTGTCTGGCCCAACTCACGAGGAGGGGGGGGGCATACTCTGGATTTGGTATTTTGCACTGGCCATGAGGTGGGAGAGTCTGTTAGTGGGGGGAGGTGTCATCTGTGCCCTTGTCACGGACAGACCATTATCTCTTATGGGCCAGTCTCCCATCGTATGTCTGCCCCAGCAGGGTGTGGAACCTATTCGTATGGCTCACCCCCAGAGACTTATGGAACCAGAGCGGTTCTGGAATGCTCTGGGGCATATATCTTCTGACATGGACGGCTGATCGCTTGATGACCTCGTTGGTCTCTAGAACACCTTGCTGGCTGAGGCCATCAACTGGATGGCACCCAAACATCCGCTGCCTGAGCATAGGCGCCACAAAGCACCATGGTTTATGGAAGACCTGCATCAGCTGAAGCAGGAGGGGAGGCCATTAGAGTGATGGCAGCACCGCATTCGTACTGAAGCCAACCAGTTGCAGCATAGAGGCCTATCCTGTAGCTATGTGAGCAGCAAAGAGGAGTTTCTTTGCTACCATCATAGCATCTGCAAAGTTGTGTCAAGCTGAGCTTTTCTGGGTGGTGAAGGGGCTGGACAGTCTGGCCTCTCTCCGTTTGGAACTGGACTCTTCCAGTGCTTACTGTGACTGTTTACTGACTATTTTGTGGAAAAAATTGCTTGTATCCATCATGATTTTGATGGAGCACTTGAGGCAGTAGGCATACCTGAGGTTATGAATGCCCTGTCTGGTCAGGTTTTGTGGGATCGGTTTCAGCAGGTATTGTCCACTGATGCAGTGAAGATGCTGGGGGCTGTGAGGGCCACAACTTGTGAATTCAATCCTTGCCTGTCCTGGCTGGTGAAAGCCAGCTGGAAGACGTTGGGGCCATTGCTGATGGGGGTTATCAATACCTCCCTCAAGGAGGGCAGGGTCGCAGGGTGCCTGCCTCAAGCTGCCAACTCTTGACATTAATGCCCTTGCCAGTTATTGGCCAGTTTCTAACCTTCCCTTTTTAGGGAAGGTTATTGAACAGGCAGTGGCCCAGCAGCTCCAGGGGCATCTGGATTGCATCGGTTTCCTTGATAACTTGCAGTCCAGCTTCCATCCGAGCTACGGCACTGAGACTGCGCTTGTGGCCTTGGTCGATAAACTGCGCCGGGAGTTGGACCGAGGTCAGTCCACTCTTCTGATTTTGTTAGATGTTTCAGTGGCCGTAGACACTGTTGACCACGAGATGCTGGTGGGACTGTGCTGTGGTGGGTGGGACTATACTTGAATGGTTCCTGGCCAGAAGAACTTAGTGTGTGGTACTGGGGGATTTTACATCACCCCCTGGGACCTCATGTATGGTTCCACAGGGATCTATTTTGTCACCTCTCCTGTTCAACATGTACATGCAGTCTCTGGGCAAAATTGTGAGAGGTTTTGAGGTGCAGTGTCATCAATATGTTGATGATACTAAGCTCTATCTCTCATTTTCATCTGACCCAGGCCCGGCAGTTCCGGTGTTTGCTCCATGTCTGGCTGTGGTGGGGGATTGGATGAGGGTGAGCTGTCTGAAGCTGAATCCCGACAAGACAGAGGTGATGTTGGTGGGAAGGGGTGTGGGAATGGAGGCCCCCCACATTGATGGTGTGTGTCCATCCTTGGTCCCTCAGGTTTGAGGTCTGGGAGTCCTCTAGTCTCCAATCTTGCCACGGTCATCCATGCATGCATTCATCACCTCGAGGCTGGACTACTGCAATGCACTCTGTGGGGCTACCCTTAGTGGTGACTGGGAGGCTGCAGCTGGTGCAGAATGCAGCGGCTTGCCTCCTGACGGGGACAGGCTGCCGGGAGCACATACGACCTGTGCTCCGTTCTCTGAACTGGCTGCCTATAGTCTTTTGGGCCTGATTCAAGGTGTTGGTTATTACCTTTAAACCTCTATATGGCTTGGACTCCTCCTACCTGCGGGACCGCCTCATCCCTCGTGTCCTGGACCAGCACTTGTGGCCGGGGGCACCCTCTTAGAGGTCCCCTGTCTCTCCCAGGTGGCGACATTCGAGAGGGTGTTCTCAGTGACCACACTGAGGCTATGGAACTCCCTCCCAGTAGAGATCCGCCTCATTCTGGATCTCCCTTCCTTCCATAGACAGTGTAAGACCTGGATGTTTCGACAGGCATTTGGTGAAGGGGATGGTTAGTGGATGGGTGTGTGTGCGTTCTTTTTGGGGGAGAAGGGCATGTATCTTTTTTGAGCCTCAGTTGTTTTATGGTTTTAATTACTTTTATATTGTATTTTATATTTTTGTATTCTGTTTTTTAATATATATTGTTTGCCGTCCGGAGCTACCATTGGGCAGGAGGAGGTAGGCTATAAATTGTGATAAGTAACAATGAATAATAAAATAGGATGCCTGGCTATACAATCTGAACATAACCTAAACTACCTATATCAAACGCAACACTCCAATCTTGTAATGAATAGACAACATTTTATTATGAGAGTCAAAAAATATATTGACTTTTATTCAAAGTATATTCTTGTTTGGCCCAAGTGTTCCAACAGGTCAGAAATATTTATCTACAAGTTAGCAAGTTAAAGCTTGCATTTTAAACATAGCTATTCACTTTTAGGTTTACAGAGCATACAAAATGCAGCACCAAATAAAAGGCAAAAAAAAAAAAATGAAAGGGAAATTACTTGTGTAGATTTGCTTGACATATAGCCCATTTAGTATAATTTTATGAGCTCCAATTACCTGTACTTGTCATGAGAGTTTTTTCTTTAATTCTAACCATCACTGTCAAATAAGAAATGTGATACTCTTATTCTTATTGCTGCCTAGAGGTCAACAAGAAGATAGCATCATGCTATAATAATAAATAATAATAATATCAAGAACAAAAAAAGTCTTACAAAAGGTATGGTTTTTAGTTTTTATGTAATCATATAAACCAATATAATTTATGTTTTGAACTATATATTTTATTGACTATGATGCTCATGTACCCAATATATATCTATATCTATATATGCATGCATGTGTGTGCATATATCATGCATACATACATTTGGGTGGTTATACATGGACATAGATATTTAGGTTATAATAAATTTGTGCTAGTGAAAAATAGCTAAAACAAATGTTTGAAATGAATATCAAATTTGTATAATTGGCCTAATTGAAATTGTAATTACAAACTAAATTAGGAGGTCAGATTAGAAAATCTCTATTTTTGAATTTCTCACGGTGTTTGACTATGCATGTTCATTGTTCTCCACTTTGATACAGTGTCATTTGTTACTTTATGGTCACATTCACACCTGATGCTCTGGCATTGTCAGAGTGACGCAAAGCACGGACGTGGCAGTGGGGAGGAGCCCGATGACGGAAATAGAGCTGGTGGGAACGAGGATCTGCTGCGGCTAGTCTCGAGCATGACAGGGCACAAAAATCCAGCCCTGTCATGCGTGAGACTAGCCGCGGCAAATTCCTGTTCACACTGGCTCTATTTCCATCATCGTGCTCCTCCCTGCTGCCGTGTCTGTGCCTCGCTTCACTTTGACAACACTGGAGAGTCAGGTTTGAATGTGGTATATGTCTCCTGTGGTACTACTTTGCCTTCTGTATTCACACATTTGGTGCTTGGTTTTGAATTTGCGTAAGACCTTATGGGCCACTTGTGTTACATGATTCAGGAGCAAGGGGGAGTTGGAAAAGGCAGAAACAACTGAACATGCCAATAAGGGAAGACACTTGAATGAAGAGCCAAAGCCAAAAACTATCAAGCACCAAATCAAAACAAAACCTAAGGCTACATTCCAAAACCATCTAAGTTCAGAGTAGTTCCGATGATGCCCTTTGACAACTAGGTGGTTTGTGGATGGGTAAAAACATGTGAGTTTTACCTGCTGTGGTTTGCCTTGACCTGGGACTTTCCCACACATGTGTGCAGTCGTCGGATGTTGGCAGCTTACTTAGCTGTGACCTCAGCAAGTCTCCGAGGTTGTAGCCTGGACTAAGACCCACCCACCCAAGCCAGAATTGACCACAGTGGGCAAGCATGTCTGTTGTGCCTTGGCATACTTGGGGGCTGCCATGGCTGTCTGTTAATCGACTCCAGGTACTGGGAGTGTGGCGGGTGTAGGAACGGCTGCCTGCAAGACTATTGCACACACACAACCCAAGCTATGCTGGCTGCGAGATGACTCCCCAACTGCAGGCACGCCATTTTGGTGCTCTGACCTGAACAGAGATGTGTTGCTTGTGGTTTTCCGCAACTGAGTGGCCTGGGGAGCAGTTCTACATGCTACACATCTGTGTTTACCAAGAGAAGAAAACTGTGTTTAACAATATAGAAGACACAACATGAGCAATGTCTGTACTGCACTTCCAATGTATGGCTACTCGTAGAATGTATAGGAAAGTTCAGTTTCCATTCTCATGAAACATGTACAATGTAGATCAATATTCTTAAGGCCATTATATCAGTATTCCTAAGATTATTTTGGAACACAGTTCAATGTTCCTAAGGCTGTTTTATTTTTAAGATGATAGTGAATGTACATTCAAAATTAGAATGTACAAACAAAATTCCTAACCAGTTGGGAGCTGGTTCCCATGGGAGCTCAGAGACTAACTGACATGAGGAGGGGAAGTGGGGGAGAACCCTGCTGGAAAATGCAAGGGATTTGGCTTCCAAAGGGAAGGGAAGCAAGGGAATGGATGATTCTCATTAGTGGACAATTCTTACTAAAAATCCCACATAATTGTGAAGTCAAATGTATATTGTGCTTTCTATATTAGGAACAAGATTTTGAAATCTATCAGATGTGAATGGGACAGCATGTGGGTTTCACAGAGGACGGTCTGTTTATATCAGCATGTTGTTGTTTCATGTTGCAGTCGTTTTTATGCAGATGCTACAGAAAAGCATTTCCGACCATCCTGTACCTGAAACTGTGAACCACTCTGAGAAACTTGTAATTGCTGTGATCTTATCTTTGAATGGATAACTATTTCTGTGTTCCTACTAGCATTACTTTATTCTTTTTTGGGGTGGGGAGGATCTGAGCATGGTAAGAAGTTTTGTTATTACTCTTCAGGTATATGGCCATAATGTTATTGTGGAAACTATGTTGTTAATGAAACAGAACTGTCATTTGGATAGTCCACATATTGATGGCACACAGGATTGCCCCTAGTCTCTCATGATCCCTCCTGGCAATGACATGACTAAGATAAAGATGAGAGAGGGAATATTGAGCCATTCAAGACTTCTGTTAGATAGGAATCTAGGTAAGGGAGAACTGCTGACCACAAAATCTCTCAATTTTCTTTGATGGATGAGTGGATCCAGCTGCATACTCCCATTTCCTCTAACAAGACCTTGTGCATATGGTGTCTGCACCATATGACCAATGGGGCCAAGGGCTGCTGGGAGAGATTTACAATAACAGTCAACATGAAAGCACATTTCCAAGGTCAAGTGAAAATGTACTACCATTGCCAGCGAGGCCATTTCTGTGTTGCATCTTCTTCGGAAACCAGTTGAGGAGGTTAGAAAACAGGTGCTTCTTTGGCTGGTGGCAACAGTGGGTGAAAACAGATGCATGGGTGATATGGCAGGTCCCCGGCCTGGGAAAGAGTGGCCACTACTCTCTGGGTTTTGTGGGACACTGACAAAGCATGCCCATGGACGGAGACCTGTCCTGCCGCCTGGAGTTGGGGGGGGGTGTACAACAAAAGTGTGGGTGGCTGTCCCCATCCCCAGCCATGATCACCCATGGTGGGGCCCCTGCACCGTGGCAGGGATGGTGGGGCCAAACAGACACGCTGGCCCACTGTGGTTGTGTGAGTGCTCTTAGCCTGGAATGTGTGCCCGGGATCATCTAAGAAATGCATTCTAGGCTAGCAGACCACCTGGCCCACAGCTGTCCCGAACCAACATTTGGTGACTGGGGAACAGACATAGGAGTAGTTCTCTGGCCCAGGAGAGCCATAGTGAGCTTGCATCATGTCTGTTTTCAGTTTTTACCCAACTTAAATTAATGTAAAACTGGGTGATGGCTTTATGATTGTGGAGGAATTTTTATATTAAGATCGTATGAACATAAGAACCAGAGTAAAATGGAAGACAGATGAATGCCGGGTAAGAGAACCATCCTCTGCTAAAATAAACTTTTCCCTGCTTGACAAGATATAATCATTTTGGTAGCCTAGGATGTTTGTAGAAAATAGTTTGAGAAGCAGCTCTCCCTGTACTTTTCCTTGATAGATAAGAGATAAATAACCTTGCAGCTGCATAAACTAACTAAATTGTTTAGACTTTTAGGATAGCCATATTATTTTGAGACTCTTCTTGCTGACTATGTAAACAATTACTGTGACCTTTCACTTTTGTATGATGTTATTTTTGATTGACAACTTGTATCTATCTGCTTGAACCGGTATCTATAAAATACCTATGTAATTTCTGCTAGAGAGACCAGTTTTGAATCTTTGCATAGGTTCATTACTCTCTCTCTCTTTGCGCTTTGAGATCATTAAAGAACTCTGACAGATTTTCACCAGCAGCTTGTGAGTATGAGAGTTTTCTTCTACATGAGGTATAAGCTTCTTCACTGGCACTCAGACTGATCCATCTAACTCATTTCACATGGAAAACAGCTTTCTTCATTTACTACTAATCTAGTTTGAATTTTAACCAAGTCTCACAGATAAATATTCTGCATCGAACAATCAATTTCCTGAGACATCTTCACCCACTCCCACAACATTATTGGTGTTTTACAATTTGGCAAAATCTAAAAGTGGCTATGGTAACCTTTATGAAATAATTAGCAACCAAAGTTATGCCTTCCAGGATAAAGACAAAATAATCTGTATATTAAAAATCAACATCTTTCCTCTTCTAGCCGACTTGCAAAAAATCATTTTCCTGTTGCCTATTTTGCTGTGAAGCAAATAAATGCTACTGGTCTTGGAAATATTTATTTATTTATTTATAATAAAATTTGTATGCCGCACCCTCCTGCTAAAAGCATCTCGAGGCAGCTAACAACATATTAAAACATTAAAAACAGCAATAATATGATTTTAAACACTATTAAAACACAATTTAAAAATAACATACCCCCCACCCTAACCCAACCCCCCACCCTCTCAGGAAAATCACGGCGGAACAGTCAGATCTTACATCGTCTACAGAAAGAGGTGAGGTCGGTAATCCGGAAAGAGGGGAGGTTGGTAATCAGGTGGACCTCCAACGGGACGGAGTTCCACAACCGCGCACAGAGAATGCCCTCTGCAAGGACGATACCCAAGAAACCTGGGGGACCTCGAGGAGGGCACCCCTGGCCAACCACAGGGGACGATCCAGGTTCCAAAGGGTGAGGCGGCCCCACAGGTAGGCAGGGCCCAGGCTGTTCAGAGCTTTAAAAGTCAGCACCAACACCTTGAATTGGGCCTGGAAGACTATACACAGCCAGTGCAGAGAGCGAAGCACTGGTGTAATATGCTCGTATCGGCCCGTCCCTGTTAGGAGACGAGCTGCCACATTCTGCACCAGCTGCAGCCGCTGAACCAGCACCAAGGGTAGCCCCATATAGAGTGCGTTACAGTAGTCCAATCTCGAGGTAATACAAGCATGGACGATCATGGCTAGGTCAGAGTCCAAGACAAATGGCTGAAGCTGATGCAACACAGTCCCTTTCGCCACAGTCGCCACCTGGACATCCAGGCAGAGCTGCGAGTCCAGGAGCACCCCCAGACTCCGAACCTGAGATATCAGGGAAGGACGGACACATCAATGATGGGAGTCACCACTCCCCTGGCCTTCCCCATGACCTTTACCTCCATCTTGTCGGGACTTAACTTCAGACGGCTCGCCCTCATCCAATCCCCCACAGCTGCCAAGCACCGGGTAAGCACCTAGACTACCGGTCCTGAGTCAGATGAAAATGAGAGATAAAGCTCGGTGTCATCAGCATACTGATGACACCATATGCCAAACTCCCTAACAACCTCCCCCAAAGGCTGCATGTACACATTGAACAAGAGGGGACAAGATGGAGCCCTGCAGGACTCCACATGTTAGGCCTCGGGGAGAAGATGAAAAATCACCCAGGACCACACGCTGGACTCTAGCAGCCACGAAGGAATGGAACCACTCAAGAACGATCCCACCAATCCCTGCCCAGTCCTGCAGGCGAGTCTCCAACAACTCATGGTCAACGGTATCAAATGCATCTGAGAGATCTAATAGGATTAACAGGGTCGAATGACCCCAGTCCAACTGATGGGAAAGGTCATTGACCAAGGCCACAAATGCAGTCTCTGTGCCATAGTCAGGGCGAAAACCTGACTGCGATGGATCGAGAAAGTTAATTGAGTCCAGATGCTCCTGCAACTGTCGAGCCACCACCTGCTCAATAACCTTCCCCAAAAAGGGAAGGTTAGAGACCGGCCGATAGCTGGCTATGACACCAACATCCAATGATGGTTTCTTGAGTAGGGGTCGCACCAGCGCCTCCTTAAAGCAGTCCAGCACCCTGCCCTCCCCCAGGGAGGCACTGACAATCCCCGCCAGCAACGGCCCTAACGTCTCCTGGCTGGCCTTGACCAGCTAGGATGGGCATGGGTCTAATTCACAATAAGTGGCTCGGACAGACCCCAGGGCATCCCCCGCATCTGAGGGTGACACATTCTGAAATTCATCCCACAAAACAGGACAAGGCGGGGCTTCTACTGCCTCTTGTTCACCCACTGCTAAAAGTATTGCGTCAAAACTGTGGTGGATCTTAGCGATTTTATCTGCAAAAAAGTCCACAAACAAATCACAGCAGGCATTCGATGACTCTAAATCCAGGCGGAGGGAGGCCGGACTGACCAGCTCCCTCACCACCTGAAAAAGCTCCACCGGGCGTGACTTAGCAGATGCAACAAGAGCAGCAAACAAAAATTTCTTTGCTGCTCGCACTGCCACAGCATAGGTACGTAACCAGACTGTATATATTATTATTATTATTATTATTAATAAACATTTATATAGCGCCAGCAGTGTACCTGGCACTTTACAAAGTAATAAAATAGACACGGTCCCTGCCCCTAGG
>QEPC01000048.1:659879-703509 GCA_003113815.1 Sphenodon punctatus | reverse complement strand
GGGGAAGACCAGTGAGGAGGAGGTTACAATAGTCGAGGCGTGAGATGACTAGGGCATGGATGAGAGTTTTGGCAGAGGAGACAGACAGAAAAGGGCGGATCTTAGCAATGTTGTGGAGGGAGAAGCGGCAGGATTTGGCCACAGCGTCAATGTAGGGTTTGAAGGTAAGGTGCGAGTCGAAGATGAAGCCCAAGCTACGGGCTTGGGGGACAGGGAGGAGACCCCACCAGTGGCAATTGACAGGGAAGAGGGAGAGGAAGGAAGATCAGGAGTTTGGTTTTTGCCATGTTCAGTTTGAGTTGGCGTTGAGACATCCAGGCAGAGATATCAGAGAGACAGTTGGTGAGACAAGCTTGAACAGAGGGGGGAGAGGGAACGGGTGGAGAGATAGAGTTTAGTGTCGTCAGCATGTAGGTGGCATTGGAAACCGTGGGAGGCAATGAGTTCTCTTATCTACACTAGGGATTGGGTGTAGATAAGAGAAGAGGGCCAAGGACAGAGCCTTGGGGAACCCTAACCGAGAGGGGTAGGGAGGAGGAGGGGGGAGTTAGGAAGAGATATACTGAAGGAGTGGTCAGAAAGGTAGGAGGAGAATCAGTTGAGGACAGAGTCCTGGAATCCAAGGGAGTTAAGCAATTCAAGTAGGAGTGAGTGGTCAACAGTGTCAAAGGCAGCAGAGAGATCAAGGAGGACAAGAATAGAGTCAAGGTGGTTGGATTTAGCCACAAGAAGATCATTGGTGATCTTAGCAAGAGCGGTCTCAGTGTAGTGAAGGGGGTGGAAGCCAGATTGGAGGGGGGTCACGGGAGAAGTTGGCAGAGAGCAGGTCAAGGCAACTGGAGTAGAAAGTCCGTTGGAGGAGTTTGGAAGCAAAAGGGGGGAGTGAGACAGGATGGTAATTAGAGGGTTCAGAGGGATCGAGTGGACTTTTTGAGGATGGGGGAGACAGTGGCGTGTTTAAAGGCAGAGGGGAAGGAGCTGGTAGAGAAGGAGAGGTTGATGATGTGGAGGAGGGGAGGAGCAATGGTGGAAGCAATGGAGGTCAGGAGTGGAGTCCACTACGGCATGCTGTGACATGTTTGTGGACGATTTTGCGGATAAAATTGCTCATATTCACCGCGACTTCGATGCTGCACGTATTATGGTAGGAGAGCCAGAGGTTATGGAAGCCCCATCTTGTCCAGTTTTGTGGGATTAATTCCAGTTGGTGGTGCCCGCCGATGTGATCGGGGTCCTTGAGGCGGTTAGGGCCACTTCTTGTGAGTTAGACCCATGCCCATGCTGGTGAAATCTTGCAGGGAGACAATGGGGCCGTTGCTGGCGGGGGTGGTCAATGCCTCCCTCCGGAAGGGCCGCATGCTGGACTGCCTCAAGGAGGCAGTGGTGCAGCCTCTGCTCAAAAAACCATTGCTTGATGTTGACTCCCTTGCCAGCTATTGACCTGTCTCTAACCTTCCCTTTTTAGGGAAGGTTATTCAACGGGTAGTGGTTCAGCAGCTGCAGGGGCATCTGGACCACATCGGTTTCCTTGATCCCTCCCAGTCGGGATTTCATCTGGGATATGACACCGAGACTGCACTTGTGGCCTTGGTGGATGACCTGCACCGAGAGTTAGACCGGGGTTGGTCGACCCTGTTGGTGTTTAATCTTTTGGCTGCATTTGATACCGTTGACCATGAGATGTTGGTGACGCGCCTGCGGGACTGTGCAGGAGTGGGCGGGACTGTTCTTGAATGTTTCTGCTCATTCCTAGCAGGAAGAACTCAGCAAGTGGTACTCAGAGAATGTTTTTCATTGTACTGAGACCTCTCGTGTGGTGTCCCGCAGGGTTCTGTCTTGTCCCCTCTCCTGTTCAATGTGTATATGCAGCCACTCAGTGAGGTGATTAGGAGGTTCGGCATGCAGTGTCATCACTATGCGGATGACACCCAGCTGTACCTCTCTTTTACAACAGACCCAGGCCCTGCAGTCTTTCCTCGATGCGCAGCTCCACCTGGATGGCCAGGTGGAGGCTGTGGCGAGGAGTGCCTTTTGCCAATTACATCTGGTGCGGCGGCTTCCACCGTATGTTTCAGACTCTGACTTGGCCACCCTCATCCATGCTTTCATCACCTCTAGACTAGACTATGTGGGGCTGCACATAACAACGGCTCGGAGGCAGCAGCTAGTGCAGAATGCGGCGGCCTGTCTCTTGGTGGGATTGGGCCACTGGGAGAACATAATACCGGTGCTCCGTGCTCTGCACTGGCTGCCAATAGCGTTCTGGGCCTGCTTCAAGGTGTTGGTTTTGACCTATAAAGCCCTAAACGGTCTAGGCCCTGCCTACCTGCGGGACCACCTCACACCCTGGGTGCTGGATCGATTCCTGTGGTCGTCCGGGGGTGCCCTGCTCGAGGCCACGCAGGAGAGGGCATTCTCGGTGGCCGCGCCACGGCTGTGGAACTCCCTTCTGCTGGGGGTGTGGTTGGCCCTGCACCTCCCCCCTTTTCAGAAAAGTTTTAAGACCTGGCTGTTCCATCAGGTGTTGGGTAAGGGAGAGGGGTGAAAGAGTGGAGGTGGGGTGGTGATAGTGGTGGTAAATGTTGCCCTCCTTTTTGTAGTTTAAAAAATGTTTTATATTGAATTTTATTTGTGGGGTTTTTTATATTGTAAGCTGTCCCAGGTTGCCTGATGCCAGGAGGGGCAAGGTATTAAATTGAAAAATAAATTAAAAATAAAATAAATACATCCCCTAGAGCAGTCTGGAAACTTCTAGGTTCCATAAGCCATCGGGGGCGAACCATCCTAATTGGCTCTGCACCCTCCTGGGGGCTGACAAGCGCCAGGATACCTGCCTGGAGGAGATAATGATCCATCCATGATAAAGGTTCTGCTGACACCTCCCCCACTAATGGATCCCCTGCCTCAAGGCCTGTGCAAAACATCATATCTAGGGTATGTCCTCCAATATGTGTGGGGCCCACCATCCTCTGAGACAGGCCCATGGTTGCCATGAACTCACGCTCTGCCCCTCCAAGACTGGTGTTGGCATGGATATTGAAGTCCACCAGGACTATCACCCTGGGAGACCGCAAGACCACCCCCGACACCAGTTCAGTCAGTGCTGATAGGAAAGCTGCCATACAGGTGGGTGACTGGTATATCAGCAATATCCCTAATCTGTCTCCGGCCAAATCCAACATCAAATGCAGGCCCTCTATCCCCATGATGATTTGCAGATACAATCATCAATAAGAACAATGTTAAGAGCTATAATCAATAAGTTTACAAGGCTCTAGTCCCAGTCCACTCTTGAAATCCATTTTGACTTAATCAGTTTTCCTCTCTTTCTGATACGAATATAAAGCTCTTTGATTTTAGCCAACTTCTGTTTATCAAAGGCAAAATTGTAAGCATGGTGCCCACAGCTCCAAAGCTGAAAAAAATCATATTAGCAAACATTTTCTGTAAGGTTGGCAACTCTCACATATTTTCTTTTTTCTTGTATTTCTGTCTGTGGAGCCCATTATTTACACTTCCTTTGCTATTGTCTCTCTCACACACCCTTTTATATTGCTATCCTTTTTTGGCTCTTAAATACTGTGCTTCCCTATTTGAAATTCAAATGTGTGATTTCATAAGCCAATCTCAGGTATGCTACAGCAGGGATAGATCGAGACTGAACTAGTCCCACAACACACAACTACATCTTACTGTAGTCCCCTTCCAAAGGCTACAGTGAAAGGGCATTTTTCAAGTTACCGTACAACTCTAAACTCCATGAGCTTTAACGTTCTCTGACAGAATACGTGTAGCCTTGCTGAAGCTTTCTTTTCCCCATAGGATCTGTCCACATTTACATTCTTCAAGGATTTCAGGTGACAAGTGAATGCCGTGCTTTAAAAAACTGGCTGGAACTCAGCACTCCCCAGAATCAGGAGCAGGAGAGACAAATCTCATAAACAAACTAGAGGCAATAATCTAGACCAGACACTTAAAAGTTTCTCGTTCATAATGATAGTTCACCAGGCATTATTGAAACATCCTTTTATTTCAGGTAAATACATACTTTATGTAAATATTTCCTGGCAATACATAAATAGAAAGGAACCTCATAAAACTAGAAATATGCTGTAAAAGAAGCTCTTTTTCTGTTTGTTATACATAATTACATTTAAAATAGTACAGAAAACAACATAGGTTAACAACAGAAAGGAAATCTTCACATCTTGCAGTTCTCTTGGTTCCCAAAATATATGCGGTACCTGGTGAATGGGACACTATATCTTACAGAACATTATCTTGGGGTCATGATGGATAAAATTTGGACCACTGGAACATCTAGGATGGAATGGAGAAACCGTTTTGCCCTCATAGCAGCCGCAAAGCCTCGTCCAGTGGAGCTGTTCTGGGTGGTGAGGGGGCTGGTCAGTCCAGCCTCCCTCTGCCTGAGCATGGAATATTCCAGGCCCTGCTGTGACATGTTTGTCAACTACTTTGCGGATAAGATCGCTTGGATTCACCACGACTTCGGTGCTGTAGTTTTTGCAGAAGGAGGAGAGTCAGAGGGTGCGGAAGCCCCGTCTGGTCTGGTTTCATGAGATCTGTTTCAGGAGGTGCTGCCAGCGGGGGCTGTGGATGTTCTGGGGGTGATTAGGGACAACTGTTGTGAACTGGATCCGTGCCCGTCCTGACTGGTTAAGGCTTTTGGGAGACGTTAGGGCCATTGTTGGTGGGGGTGATAAATGCCTACCTTTGAAGGGTACAGTGCCGGAATGTTTGAAGGAGGCGGTGGTCTGGCCTCTGATCAAGAAACCATCAGTTGATGTTGATTTGCTCGCCAGCTATCGGCCAGTCTCTAACCTTCCTTTTTTAGGGAAGGTTATTGAACGGGTGGTGGCTCAGCAGTTCCAGGAGAATCTAGATGGCCTCAGCTTCCTAGATCCCTCACAGTCTGGCTTTTGCCCAGGGTATGACACTGAGACTGTGCTTGTGGCCTTGTCGATGACCTGCGCCAGGAGATGGACCAGGAAAATTTGACCTTACTGGTCCTATTGGATCTCTCGGCTGCTTTTGACATGGTTGATCATGGGCTGTTGGTGACTTGCTTGCGGGACTGGGCAGGATTGGGTGGGATGCTTCTACAATGGTTCCGTTCCTACCTAGCCGGTAGGAGCCAACAGGTGATGCTGGGGGATAAGTCATCTTCCCCCTGTGACCTCTTGTGTGGTGTCCTGCAAGGTTCTATTCTGTCCCCGCTCTTGCTTAACGTATACATGCAGCCATTAGGCGAGGTCGTGAGATGGTTTGGAGTGAGTTGTCAGCAATATGCTGATGACTCTCAGCTGTACCTCTCATTTTCATCAGACCCAGGCCCGGCAGTCTCTGTGCTTTCCTGGTGTTTGATGGCTGTGGGGAACTGGATGAGGCAGAGCCGACTGAAGCTGAATCCTGACAAGATGGATGTAATGTTGGTGGGAGAGCGGCGGGTGTGACTTCCCCCAACATTGACGGGGTTTGTCCCTCATTGGTCTTCCAGGTGCGGAGTCTAGGGATGCTCCTGAATTCCCGTCTCCACTTGGATATTTGGGTGGAGACGGTGGTGAAGGGGGCTTTCCGACAGTTACATCTGGTTCGGCGGCTTCGGCCTTATGTCTCTGACTCCGACCTGGCCACCATCATTCATGCTTTTGTTATCTTGAGACTGGACTACTGCAATGCGCTCTACGTGGGGCTACCCCTGGTGACGGTCCAGAGGCTGCAGCTGGTGTAGAATGAGGCGGCCCGGCTCCTTAAGGGGTCGGGTCACCGGGAGTACATTACACCAGTGCTTTGTTCTCTGCACTGGCTATTTTCTTCCGGGCTCGATTCAAGGTGTTGTTTCTTACCTTTAAAGCCCTATACGGCCTCAGCCCGACCTATTTGCGGGACTGCTCACTCCCCGGGTCCTCAATCGGCCCCTGCAGTCCACTGGGGGCGCCTTCTTGGAGGTCCCCCGAGTAAATCGGGGGGGGGGCTACTATGGAAAGGGCGTTCTCAGTGGCCGCACCTTGACTGTGGAATTCCCTCCCCAAGAAGGATCACCTGGCCCCGGACCTGCTGACCTTTCATCGGGTTTGTAAAACCTGAGTGTTCTGCCAGGCATTTGGTGGAGGGGATGGATGAGGGAGGGATGGGTTGGGGGGGTTGAGGGTTAGGGTGCGGGGGAGGGTTGTTTTATTTTTATATTTTTATGGCTTCACCATGTGGTTTTATATTGCTATTTTATACTTTTTATATTTTTGTTTTAAATTGTAAGCCGCCCCAAGCTGCTCTGCAGAAGGGGTGGGGTATAAAATTGTAAAACAAACAAAAATAAACAAACATGGCCCTTTTGACATTATAGAATGGCCAACAACTCACACCAATAAAGGGAAAAAGTGGATAGGGGTAGGCAGAACCTTGCATAGTGCCTTGTGAGGGAAGGGGTGGGGAGGAAAGGGGGATTATTTTCACTATATCCCAGAGGAGTCACAAAGACCCAGGGAAAATAGAGCTGTTTCTAGCCTTGAAGGGCATTGAACACTGTCACCTTGTTGTCTCCTCAAAGAGTTAAGTTAGACTTGACTTCTCTCCCCATCACTGAGAGGGTCAAAGAGTAACTAGAAGTGGTCATGGGAAATGGGGTTTGAGATCCCACCACACAGGCATGTGCCGTACCCTTTGACTGCTAAAGTGAGGTGGTTCAGTGCCGGAGTTAGGCAGTGGCAACATTGTACGTTACCAGGCTAGCAGCCATGGGGGTACTGCAGAGCGGTTGTACATAAAGGTAGGTGGGCCCAGAATTGGGCTGGGGCCAGAGATTCCCATTCCTGTTCTATTCTGACATCTTATAGTACAGGTCCTTGTATCACATCATTATAGTACAGCCTTGTATCATAGGGCATTGAATACGGTCACCTGGTTGTCTCCCCATAGAGTTAAGTCAGACTCGACTGCTCTCCCCGTCACTGGGAGGGTCAAACAGTAACTAGAAGTGGTCATGGGATATGGGGTTTGAGATCCCACTGCACAGGCATGTGCTGTACCCTTTGACTGCTAAAGTGAGCTGGTTCAGCGCCGGAGTTAGGCAATGGCAACACTGCATGTTGCTAGGCTGTATGAGTTGAAGATTACCTTGGGGTCGAGAACCTGAGAGCCAGCAGAAGTGCATGGTACTGGGCTGAATCAATAGTAGCCACGAGGTTACTACAGAGTGGTTGTATATAAAGGTAGGTGGGCCCAGAATTGGCCTGGGGCCAAAGATTCCCTTTCCTGTTCTATTCTGACATCCTATATATAGTACACCTCATTGTATTGCAGGCTGTAAACCTTCTTCAGTTACTACTTTGTATTGCATCCAGTAGAAGCATATCTTTTAAAAAAGGATATCCATTCTTCATTTAAAGACAAGCAATGAAGAATCCACTGCTTCCATTTGCAGTGTATTCTATTAGGAATTATCTTCTTTGCTTATGTTGTGCATTAATTTGAATTTGTCCGCTGTCAACAGGTTCTTTAACTAGTTTTTCTATACCTCTCTGCTAAACCCAAGTTTAGTACCAAATACTGTTTCTCTGTGATTGATCTTATATATGATCATGTTCTCTCAATATCTTTGTTGATAAACAAATTGAATTCACTGAGAGATATTTTCTAAACCTCAGATCATTCTTAAAGTTAATCTCTTCATTGTTTGTTTAAAAAAAACCAACAATCCCCCCACCCCCCAACATCTTTCAAGATGTTGAACACAACATTGTTTCTTAATAATGCAATATAAATCATTTCCCTTCTTATACTCTGTTTACCTGTGAGTACATCCAAGGTTCACATTAGTTCTTTTTATAGTCACTAGGTGTTTTTAGACAAGTGCCCTCCCACCCATTAGCCACCAATCATGCATGTTGCAGGGCTGCATAGGGTACCATTGCGGCCCTGCAACATGTATGATGGATGGGTGGGGAGGCACTTATCTGAAACACCCACCGTGTTCCAGTATATAGTGGCTGCAATCCCAAACTCACCTCCATGTGGTTGCGTGCACAGGGGTTGCTGCTAATGGTGGTGGTGAGGTGATCCTAGAATAGGATCACCCCCACCATCCCATTCTGCTGCAGGTATGGTCTACGTTCTTTGATCCCAATCACTTAACCTTGTATTGGGCTGCATTAAACTCATGTAGAAGGAATGGGTTCAGATTGTCAAGTGACCTAAAGCACAATTTTAAGGCTTATTCACACCACTCACCATTACCCCGTTCCCCAGAATCTTTCTTTACCCGCAATAGTGTCAAACACTATTGGTACTATCTGGCACTAAAGAGTTCTTAGATTTAGCAGAGGAAGGCATAGAAAGAACTAGGTGTGAAGCCAAAACTCCACCCAGTTTTTGTTACCAAGAGAACTGGGTGGTTTGATCAGCCCAACTGGAATTCAGACTGATCAGAATTACGATAAGAACTATCAAAATTGATTTTGGCAATTAGCAAACATGCAGATTACTGATCAGAATTCCGATTGGAATAAAGTTCCAGCTGGAATACTGGCAGCCATTCCAATTTCATGGAACTTTTCTGAAAAATCGGAATGGCCATTTCAAACCAACCTTCCCTTATGGCCTTGCTTGGATAATATGCTTGCAATTCTCTGTACGTCTTGATCATTTTTTAAAGTATCTTTTATGCCTGAAAGATGGGCATCCTTAAAAACTGGAAACCCTTTCTGATTCTGAAATCCAAACTGCTTCCTTATCTCAACATTTGGGTTGCGACAGTTCTGTCTGTGACATTTGTATCTTAAATTTGTGGGGAAATGCAGAATAGATATTATACATATTTTGCCAATGGGAGATATGCACTTCTGAAAAGTATGTGCTGCAGTGTCATTATTAACAGGAATGGATTTGAATGGCTAGGTGTTTTTTTTTTGGTTTTTTTTTTAAAAACTAGATCCCATCTGCCGAGGCAACCGTTACAACTTCATAGTCAAATGTATAGTGGGATTAGCTTTTGCCAATGCACCTCTCTTGGAAATTCAAATGAAGAACCTGCAAGTACCAAATGTTCCCTTGAAAGGAGGAAGGATTTTGAAGCCTAGTCAAAATCAAATTTAAATTTATTGCGTGACCCGAGGCCATTGCCAACAATACAACAACAAAATAACATACAACGTAAGATCTAATACAAAACAGTCTAATATAAAATTTCAGAAACATGGATTCTACCATAATTCTGCCCCCCAGAATATCATCTACTACAGCGATCCATATATTAAAACCGGCTTAAATTAATTAATTGACTCCCCAACAGACCCTCGGGGAAACAGAAGGGGACGGTTCTAGAGCTCTTGAGCATCATCTGTTGTCTTAGAGGAGAGGAAACATTTCCTAATCTCCATGGCTGCCGTCAAGAATTTCTGGACCTGCCTAGTCATCTCCAAAGAGGTGTTGGCGAGTGCTATCTGGGCCAAGTATACTGCTATGGCACCTGGAACCTTTGAAATAAGGGTGTCCAAACATTTCCCATGGATGGAGTCATATAGATAACACTCAAATAATACGTGGTGTGTGGTCTCTGCTGTCAGAGCATCAAAAGGGCATAAGCGGTCCCCATAGGGGGTGCCGTCAAAACGCCCCACAAGTATGTTGGTGGGTAGAGTGTTGAGTCTAGCACAGAGGAATAGGTATTTCTCTCTATGCGCAGTCCTCATGCCTAGATAATGCGCCATTTGTCCCACTGGGGGAGCCCACAGACTATATCCCCGGAGATGTGGGGAGCCAGCCATTTGAAGCCTAGTTGAAACAGGACCTTAAGTTAAGGTATAAAAATAGTTTATACCTTTACTCTTCCTCTGTCTGATCAGGTGGTCCTGCGACAGCTGTACTTTACCACCACAAACCCAACCAGGATTAATTGAACCAAAATTGGGGGTAACAGGAAGGTAGACAAATATATACTGAGTTTTTGAATTGCTGACCAGGACACCTGTGGCTGCCCTAGTAATACTTAATCGTATCCACCAACTAATTTCAGATGCTGACTTAAGTTTGATAAATAAATAATATTAATAATATAAATAATAATAATATTGGTTCAATTACCCGATTTTGGTTCAATTAAACCTGGGTGGGTTAGAGTAAAGGTATACAATATTTTTATACCTTAACTTAAGGTCCTGTTTCAACTAGACTTAAAAATCCTCCCTCCGTTTAATTATAAATAATTTATTATTAATTTATCAAACTTAAGTCAGCACCTGAAATTAGCTGGTGAATACGATGAAGCATTACTAGGGCAGCCACAGGTGTTCTGGTCAACAATCCAAAAACTCAGCATATATGTCTACCTTCCGTTACCTAATTTTGGTTCAATTAATCCTGAGTGGGTTTGTGGTGTTAAAGTAATAACAAAACAACAAAAATTATTATTATTATTATTATTATTACACATATTTAATATCTTGCACCCTCCTACCTAAAGGCAGCTTGGGGCAGTGAGCATATATCTAAAACAAATTAAAAACATTATAAAAATGCAATAAAATTCAAGTATTATAAATACAAATTAAAAGGAGCTATAAATCCCCATCCCCAGCTCAACCCTCCCACTCACTATCCATCTCCCTCACTAAAGAGCCATATTTAGTACAGACTTCTATATTTTATGTTTATAAGACTTATATTTGAACAGTTGGTAGGAGGGCAAAAAGAACAATACCAGCTATTTAAGTTAGGAGCCATCTAGTGTTTTAGCAGTAAGCAGTTCCTGGTAAGTGATATGAGGTAGTACACGGAAATTTTATTGATTAGAAAGCAGAGATACCCAGTCTGGGTATTATTTTGGAATGATGGTCCCAGTTGATCAGGTCCTTATATACCATGATAAGAATGACTGCACCAGATGGGACTTATTGCTGAAATCTGAGAAAAGGATTTTCTGAGTATGTTAATTTACTCAGTGAAGATAGAACCATTAATTAAAGCAGAACTGAAGGGTGTAGAATTTATATTCACTGATATGGCAGCCATGCCAGTGCACTTTTGTTTTGTAATAAATATATTTATCTAGATGGGCATGTCTTAAGTAAGGATTTGCAAAGCTTTATTGACAGTCTCTTGGGACATCTCTGCAAATGAGATGCATCTTAGATTTTCATTCCCACGTAAATTAAATGTACACACTTTGAAAAAGTTTCTAATTACAACCTATTACAGTTTGTTCCACCAGTAAGTACCCAGTTGGAATTCAACAATTAGGAATAAACAGGGTCCCCAAAGGCACCTGTTTTACATTTGAAAGCTCAGTTATAGCTGGATAGTAACATTCTGGTAAACAATATTAGCCATTGAAAGAACTTTGAAACAACACTTCTATTATCTTGAAGGGTAACACAAGAATTCCAATTATTTTATATGGAGACAGTAGAAATATTTACTAGAAAATAAACATAGTGTTATCTAAATTAGGATATGCAAGATAATTGTACTGTAAACAATACTTGCCCAACATGGTAAAGAAACTTCAGGTCTTTTGGAAAAAGGTATGATGTGTCTGAAAGCTAGTAATTCAACTGTGGGTGAAAACAGACATGATGCTAATAACCACCAAATAACCACCAAGGGTGGTTAAAGGGTGGTTAGCGTCATGTCTGTTTTCACCCTGTGTCTGTCAATATTATCTTTGTTAAACCACTAGTGAATAAAAGAGTTAACACACAAAACATGGAGTTTAAATAGGCAAATTTTATCTCAGATTTTAGGGCCAGCTATATTCAGTCATATAGTTTTTCCTGAGTTCCCAGAACCATTTACTCTCTGGCTCACTGCTGGTGATGTCCCCCCAAAATGGATGCCGTCTCCTGAACACACTGTCTTGCATTTCACCCACCACATCTTGAAAAAGGGGAACACACTAGTCACAGGCCACTTAGGTTTTGGCGTAGTCCTGTTCTCTTCGCCTCAACTCCAGAGGCAATGAAGTCATAGGCCGCCACAGGCTTCTAAAATGTTTTCCAGGGTCTCCGGCAGAGGCTTCACATAGGCATGCTAACCGAAATCCCCCAGAATCCCTGGCAGAGGTTTCACCCAGGTGTACTACCAGATATCCTGAATTAGAGGTGCTGGGGATTGAACTTGAGACCTTATACATCCAAAGCATGCACTCTGCCACATGAGTCACAGCCCACTCCATGGCTTCTTTTGTTGGCCAATTACAATTCAGACCGAAAAAAAATTCCTTCAACAGTCCCTAATAAAGTGTCTGGTTGAATTTTTCAGTGACTGGTCCAAGGGGGTGGATGAGCACGGATCAGCTCTCTCCCAGCTTGTGCAACATGACAGCAGTGACTGGTTGGTAGATGGTTTATATATGCCACGTGCTCTCTCAGCTCATGAGAACAGTGGGTTCATGCTGCTGGGAAACCAAAGGGGTGAGTGAAATCCCCTTGGCTCTGCTCTGCTGCCTTTGGAGACTCTGTCCATTCCAAAATGGAGGCATGCTTAACTGTTATTTTGAAATGGGAAATGTTAAATGATTCAAGTCTAAAAAAAATAGGGAATTTTTTTCTTTTATATTTGACATCACGTGAAATTTGTCTTAGTAATTTGTCTTAGTGGAAAGCCACCTTTTAAAAAGGAACACATCGTCAAGGAGACACCGTTGCTATTTTTTATTTTGCTTTTTGCAAAATCAATATTAACAATAAGTGGCAGAAATTCTAGAAATGTGTTTTACCTTTCGTTTCTTGCTGGATTTAAATTTCTAATACCTCATGAAAAGTCCAGGCGCTCTGGTCTATAAAAGAAATCAATGGCAAACTGGACACTAGCAATTCAACCAATTTAAAACTTTTCAGTGTGTGAGAAAATTCACACAGCTTTATAGATGCAAGAAAAGTACAGTATTGTATCTTCAACAGTATTCCATTAACAATATTAAGTTATTTCAGATGTGCTGGGCCTTTTGGCCCGCCACGCTGAATCCTGGACTGGGTCAGTGATCAGACCGGCTGTCCTTTAGACGTGCTGGCCTGATCGCAGAGGGGAATCAGGGTGCAACATGTGGCGGTGCAACATGTGGCCTCTCAGCCTCGCCCCCCCCGGTGCGTCCACGGCCGCCTGGCCTCGGGGAGACAGGCGGGCGCAGCGGCCAATTAGGCTGCTGCGCCTGATCCCGTCCCGTGGTTGGAACCTGATTCCGGGATGGGGCTGGCAAGCAGACGTTCATCGTGGCCATTGCCAGTCGCATCCTGAATCGTGTCCAACCTAACCACAATTCTGGAGGTGTGGTCGGCCTCACCTCCAGAACCGTGGACAATTTGATCCCGGCCGGGTGTTCACTGTGGTGAACATCTGGCCGGGAGCAAACAGACGTTCATGAAATCGCTGCCACCACACGGGATCCACTTTGATTCAGTGTAGTGAACAGCAATCTTGTAACGTCTGAAAATACCCATTGTTAATGGAAATTTCTAAACACACTGAATAATTGTTTGGCATTTGGGATTCATGAAGGAAATCATTTTATTGAAGGAACTGTAGGGCTGCTAAGTGAAAGGTTTTTTTGGGGGGTGGGGTGGGGGAGAGGCTTCTTTCAAAATGCAGGATACAATCATTATCTCCTTCTCTCCCATACTTGAAATCTTGTAAACCGGTGTCTTCCAGTTCCATTAGTGGGTGTAATGGCAGATTAGTCTGCGGAATGGAAAGGGTAGGTGAAAACAACAGGAAGGGTAGAGAAATTGTCATGACAGGATATCCACCACCATAGAAATCATTACTCCTGATTGATGCGTTTTGGGCAGCATTCACAAAGGGTGAAAACAGACATGATGCTAACCACCCTTTAACCACCCTTGGTGGTCATTTATGCATGTTTCAGGGCTGCATAGGGCACCAATACAGTCCTGCAACATGCATAAATAACTACCAAGGGTGGTTAAAGGGTGGTTAGCGTCATGTCTGTTTTCACCCAAAGAGCGTGACAACTTCCAAACGAAAAATACCATTCCTATCCTCAAGGGCTCACAATCTAAAGGCAGACAAACAATGAAATTAGGAGAAAGGAGTGCAATGTATCAAACACAGTGGTAAAGACAGTACTTTGTCAACTTTTGGCAAATTAAGGTAATTTTAAAATGCACTGAATTCTCCATGGGTAACAATACACTGATGTCCCCAAGACGCCAAGTGTTGTAAAAGTGCACAGGAAAACTGTAACGCACATAGAAGTAGGATGGAACCAGATATATGTAATTAGCTGCCATTGATCAGAAATGGCTGGCATCATTCGTGAAATGGGGGAAATCAAATAAAACAGGAGGATGATCAGTAGGGATATGTATAGTTCCTAACACTCTTCTAAGCTGCAAGAGCAAACTCCTTCATGAATCCAATATGTGGTGACTCCTGTTCTAGGAAAACACAGCCACTATATCAGAGAACAAAGAAGGAAGCCAAAACATTAGATGGACGTGGGGCAGTCTGTCCCCGAGCTGCTCCAGGGGTTCCCCATGCCACATCTGGCCACTCCCAGTACTGCCTGAGTCCACTTTAAATGGACCCAGTGGGTTCCTCTGGCCATGAGGCAATAGCTGGCTGGGAGTGAAGCTACAGCATGGGTTCGCCAAGCAGACCGACAGCAGCTCCGCTCTGGGCCACTGCCCTGGGTTTGGCTGGCCTGCTATGCAGGCCGTGCTCCAGGATGTTCCGGAGAGCTCCAAGCGGGGCTGCCCCAGAGCAGGCTCAGCCTGCTCCGCTTCCACATCTCGTGGGCTGCCTTCAGAAAGCCTAGCCAGCCCATGGGTAAAGCAGGCTGGCGATGCTGCCACCAGAGCTGTGGTCTGTCTGTTCAAACACACTGAAGAAAGTGAGGCTGGGGCAGGGAGGCAAGTACGGTCAGGAAAGAGAAAAAGGAGAGGCAAATGAAGACAATTGATAGAAAACTTAGATGGTGACAACTGCACCAGCATAAGGAGTCCTTGGCCAAGACTTGACAAAGGAAGGCTCTGCCAGAGAAAGTTTGGGAACTAACCCCCTAAAGCAGTCTCTCATTGAGGCTAAAATGACATGCACATTTGAAACATGTGCTGTGAACGTCATATGACAGAGTATATATTGCCAAAAAAATGTAGAATGTAAGAAAACGTACATATATGGGATAAAAAGGCAGATAAATTCATTCTTTCCACTTAGCATTCGTCATTTCTAATGAAAGATCACAACGTGAATGTACTGGTAAATTATACAACAGATAATTAAATTAAGAGGGATTATGAGCTCTTGTTTTGTAAAGGAAAAAATAAATCACCATATCAATTTATGCAATCTTTTAATCAATTTATGCAACCTTTTCAATTTCCAAGTAAGAACCTGACAACAATGTATTAGTTCTCAAATGGTGGTAAACCGAATAGTTCTGGCTTAAAGTCCTCCATAGACTGCAGTACCAGAGTTGCTTCTTTAGTAAGCTCTTGGTTGAGATTTTCATCTGGAATCATAACGACTTGCATTCCAGCTGCCAGTGCTGCTTGGACCCCATTTGGAGCATCTTCAAACACAAGACACTAAGAAATGAAGAAAATAATAGCAGAAGGTTAAGATGTTATCTGAAAATAACAAGAGAACAGTCATTTATAATCTCATTAAAATGGATGACCCTGAAAGGGACTGGGAAATGTGGGCTGAAGTCCCAGTTTTTTCACACACTTTCTATCTGAGCCTGAGTAATTCGTTTAGGGGGTCAATTCAGCAGAGCAATAAAGCATGTTTAAGTCCTATGGATTTCTTGTGAAAACAAATATTCATAATTTGTTGAACAGAGATGGACTTAAGCATGTGATGACCTCTGAAGTTCCTTCCAAACTCTAAGATTCTATGATTTGTTGAAGTGCTTTACTGAATGGGACCCTGAATCCCTCTTGGTCTCAGATCTCTTCCATAAAATGGGGATAATCTGTTGCCCTATCTTAAGCTGTGAAAAAATAACAACATACTAACTGGTACAACGTGCTCTGGAACTATGTTGAGAAAATTTACCAACTTGTGATGGTTTTAGGCTCAATGTGAACATAGAATTACAGTACAGCTTCAATATAACAAACTTCCTTAGGACTACTGAAAGGGTCCTAAAATTACATCAGGGTGTTCACTATAAAAGGGCTGTTGCAATTTGGGGCATGAGCATAATGAAGAAATGCCCAATTTAAATTGAACATTAATAAACTTCATTTACACTATATTTACATAAAGATTACATTAAATGAACACTTGAAATCAGAAGTGTAATTTTGTCTTGAAGAAAATATCCATTGTAGATTGTTTAATTGATTTTCTTGTACTTTCAGCAAACATGTGCCATTTTAATACGAATCAGTGCAAAAAGACCAGTGCACAATAAAGGGAGAGCTCTAGCTTGCACATACTTAGGCTGAGGGGAATCTAAAAGCCAGTTAGTCCTGACTATCATTTCCTTCTAGCAGAGTAAAATTAAATAACTGGAAAACAGTCTCTGAGGGGAGGAGGAATTATGGAAAGGAAGAGTTCATTATAGTGAATGTTTTCTATAGTGAAGTTCTGTTTTATTTCATAAGCTTTGAAGACCGATGGCAAAATGAATGTTCCATTTGGTCCCCAACTTCTTCTGCTATTTTACCATAAATGAGATGTAAGAGATTTTGATGGGAAAGGAAAAGAAAAATCTAGAAGACATTACTGCAGTGCTATTGTTGGGATTGTGTGCCAATGTCATTAAAAGTGTACAACGTAAGCACAAATCTTTTATCTGGCTACTGATGCATCATTCAATTTTCTGCATAAATCAAAATTTGAAAATAATCATGTATTATTGAAATGGATTTTACAATAATATTTGGTGAAAAAACATCATCACCAAACTATCTGGAAAATTAAATGGCTCCATTACTGTGTGCGTGCGCGGCCACGGTATGCACTGCGATAGCGTGGGTGATGCAGGGGGCAGTGCACACTGATCCCCGCCCCCCACTGCATCCTCATTCACGGAGCAATCACCGTTTTGGTGAATTGCTCTGTGAGTGGGCGATGGGAGGAGGTGGGTGGAGGCGCATGGGTTGCGGGACCGCACATGCACCCCCACTCACCCGCTGTGGCATGCACACGGGGGGGGGGGGGAAGGGAAGATATCAACTCACGTCCATGCAGTGAATATGCGTGGGCATGAATGGGTGCGTCTCGTGTAAAAAAAAGGGGAAAAAAAGGTGTGTGTATTTAAAATGTGCTCTTTTCCTGACTTTCATCTCAATTATCTAATTAGTATAAAGATTTAATATCAACAGATGCAAGCTATTTTGGGCTTTGATTATCAGTTATAACAGAATCATAGCTATCTTGACATGTTTTAGTTACACTAAATACAGAGAATATATATTTTGTATGTAACGAAAAATATAAAGTAATATGACAGAAAAATTGTTAAGCGAATGGAATTCAAGCAATTAGCAATATTAGCATTATATAATAAATTAGCATAGATTATAGAAATATATTTTTACACTATCTAAGGAATATTAGATCAATATAGACTTCATGTAACTATCACAGTAAAAATCCTTCCCAATTCACATTTGAACAATCCGGCATGCACTTAAATAAACAAACAAATAAATACTTCAAAATTATATATTTTCTGCATTAAGGGTAACTCATATATATATGCAAGGATTCAATAGGTCAGACCTCAATATTGCAAGTATGCGTGTTTCACGGAGAGGTGAGGGAGGGAGGGAGAGGGAGGATGGAATTATTTTTTAAAGCACAAAAAGAAGAAAAGATGCTTAAAAGATCTTTTGGTTGTGACAAAACCTGACAAAACAAGGAAATGCGCAGGTAAGGCTGAAAGAGCAGTACTTGGTTCATGATGTTCCAATTTTTTTTTTTTACAAAAGTGTCTTTTAGACAAACTGTCAGCCTTCACTTAAAATTACCCGGTGTAACAGGTTCCCTAAGGCAGATGCAGTTCATTCACTCAAGAGGGCACAACACCCCCTCAACATTTAAGGCCACTTTATCACAGAAACAGTCCCACAATAGGATATAAAATGGTTTCTTGCATCAGATTCCCAGCCATTATTACAGTAGACCTTTCTTTTGGTTGTAGACAGTTCCTGCTATCATCCCTGTTCTTCAAGCTTCCCTAGTGGTCCGCTTTTCTGGATGAGTTCTGGCTTTTTATACTTGACTGGCTAGATGACTCCTCCCAACCACAGCTGCCCAGTCAGTCTCAGTCTCCTTTCAATCACCTGGGAAATTGTGTGGGGAAATTAGCCTGCTTGATTAAAATCTTTTACCCTGTATAGCCCTTTCCAGAAGTCTGCTAAACCCAGCTTCTGGAAGATATTAAGAACAAAACATGTGAATTCATCTATTCAGGTATACTTAGAAGGGGACATGTGGCTGGAGATAAAACTATCAATACAATTTCTGTATGAAGGCCTACAGGCTCTATTGGCTTCCAGATGTGTTGCAGTTACAATTCATCATAAGCAGCAAAAAGCGTTTCTTACAGGACACAAAGATATAAAAGAATCTACCACTTCATTTATTTTCTAGCCTTTATTTTGTAACTATAAAATGGATGACTTTGTACAGTATGATAGCTTTCATGTTGCAGGATCCTTTTCTTCCATTTTGTTGATGTTTAAAATAAACATATTTGGTATCATGGCATTCTAATAAACCAGGGGTGGCCAAGGGGGTAGATCACAAGCTAGTCTAAGGTAGATCACAGTATGGGGAGGGGGACCAGCCCACAAGTGATCACCTCTGCGGTCAAGAGTGGGACTGACACCCTAGAGTGGGTCTCCAGGAAGGAGAGTGCTTCCAGGGCAGTGCAGAAGACTCCCTCTGAGCACAGTGTTCCTCTACTCCCGAGACTGGTTGCCGAGATGCCCTAGAGTTAGGAGCCAGGAGGCGGCATCCAGGACTGAATAGCCAGAACCAGCAGAAGGGGTCCTAGTAGACCACATGCAGCTGATGCCTGGATCAAGTGGAATACATGCACCATAAGTCTGGTCACCCCTGTAATAAACTGACACCTCAACAAAGAAAGAATGCTCAGAGAGAAGCCTTGGTTATTTATTTTAACAACTTTTACCCCGCACCCACTCTGTCTCAGGCAGCTCGGGGCAGCTGACACAAAAGTTAAAACAGAAATATAAAACATATAAAAGCAGCTAAAATAATCACAAATATAAATAGTGGAGCTAAACAAATACCCTCCACCCCAACACTACCCCCCCACCCCCATCCACAAACTGTCTCCCCCATTAAAAGTCTGGTGGACTAGCCAGATCTTACACGGTCATCGGAATAAAGGAAGATCTGGGGACAGACACACCTCTGATGGGAGGGAGTTTCACAGCCTAGGAGTGGCCACCGAGAATGCCCTCCCTATTGTCTCCACCCCGGGACACCTCGAGGAGGGTGTTTCTGGCCGACAGCAGGGGCCGATTCAGAACCCAGGGAATCCAATCCAATCCAGTTTTATTTATATCCCGCACTCTCTCAACAATGACTCAAGGCGGCTAACAACAAAAAGAAATACATTTCTGGGTTTTTTCCCACGCAGGGGACCCAGCTCAAATACAAAGTCCACAATCTAACACCATATACTAATTATACATATTTATCACAACTTCCCCCATAGCTCAACTGATGTCCCACTCCACCACCTCCCCCACAACAACGGGGTAGGTCCCACAAACAATCGTTCTATCCCCTGCTGCCACCAGGAAATATCTGACCAACTCCACCCTTCTCTCACCAGAGGGAGCTAGCCCCACCATCCCCACATCAGTAAACACACAGTTTACACAAACCCACAGATTCTCCCGCCTCCGCCTCAGCACCAAGCCGAAGGGCAGGCCCCTTTGAACGTGCCCCCGGCACGACCTCTGCCCGCTCCCATTGTTATGGGGAGCATCCTGGAAGTCTCTGTAGCCAAGCCCCGCCCCCACAAGGGTGGGGGGGGGAGGAAAAAGAACCCCATGGCCCCTGGCATGGTACAACGGGACCCCCTGCATGCTCTCACTGTTCTGGTTGCCGGGTGGGGTGGGGTGAAGAGTGCCGCTGCCATCCGCATCCCAGCTGGTTGCCCTCTGCTCCTACACGCCACCACCGCCTCTCTGTATTGCAGCTCCAGAAGCCATTTTGTTTCTTTGCTGGTCTGGGGTAGGCAGGCAGGAGGTGTGTCTCCAGTCCAACCTGCTGCTCTTCCTTCTTGACCCTAAAGGGTCAACACTCAATTTCTTTAACCCTCCCTCAGGGTACTGGTCCTGCAAAGCATTGTGACTGTCACAGACAGTCTCCAAACCGTCACCAAGGGTAGCCCCACATAGAGCATGTTGCAGTAATCCAGTCTTGAGGTGATGAAGGCATGGATGATGGTAACCAAGTCAGAGCCTGAAATATACGGTTGAAGCCGGCATATCAAATGTAATTGACCAAAGATGCTCCTCGCCACAGACGTCACCTGGACATCCAGGTGGAGCTGTGCATTGAGGAGCACCCCCAGACTCTGAACCTGGGGGGGGGTCAGAGCAGGGCAAACCCCATCAATGATGGGAGTCACCAACTTCCTAGCTCCCCCACCAGCATCACCTCCGTCTTGTCAGGATTAAACCTCGGACAGCTCACCCTCATCCAGTCCTCTACAGCTGTCAGACACTGAGTGACATACTGATGACACCAAACATCTATCCCCTTCATGACCTCACCCAAAGGCTGCATGTACAAGGGAGGGGACAGAATCGAACTTTGTGATACTCGACACTTGAGGTCCCGGGGAGACGAAGAATGGTCCCCAACACCACCTGCAGAGTCTTCCTGGACAGGAAAGAGTGGAACCATTCAAGAACAATTCCACCCACCCCTGCCTGGTCCCGCAAGTGGGTCACCAACATCTCATGATCAACCGTGCAGCCGACAGATCTAACAGGATCAACAAGGTCGACTGCCCTCAATCCAGCTCATGGCAGAGGTCATAAACCAAGACCACAAGCGCAGTCTCAGTGCCATAACACAGAAGAAAATCAGACTGCAAGGGATCAATAAAACTGATGCGATCTAGATACCTCATAAGCTGCTTGGCCACCACCCGCTCAATAACCTTCCCTAAAAAGGGAAGGTTAGAGACAGGCTGGAAGCTGGCGAGGGAGTCAACATCAAGCGATGGATTCTTGAGCAGAGCCTGCACCACCACCTCCTTAAGCCAAAATGGAACTCTGCCCTCTTGAAAGGAGGCACTGACTACTCCAACAAGCAACAGCCCCAATATCTCCTGGCTGGCCTTAACCAACCAAGACGGGCATGGCTCTAATTCATAAGACATGGCTCTAATCGCCCCAAGGACATCCCCCACATCAGCAGGCGAAACCAACTGAAATTGATCGCACAAAACCAGACAAGATGGGGCATCCATAACCTCTGGTTCTCCTACTGCCTCAAGTGCAGCGTTGAAGTAGTGGTGAATGCGATCGATTTTTCCCACAAAATACTCAGATACGTCACAGCAAGCTCTGAAAGATTCCTCTTCCAGGTGGAGGGAGGCTGGACTGAACAGCCCCCTCACCACCCAGAAAAGTTCAGCTGGATGAGACTTAGCAGATGCTATGAGAGCAGCAAAGAACCTCTTCTTTGCTGCTCTCATAGCCACGGCATAGGTCTTTAAACTAGTTCTATGACACAATCTGTTATCTTCAGACCGAGTATGATGCCACTGTTGCTCCAACTGCTTCCCTTCCTGCTTCAGCCACCGCAGATCCTCCGTAAACCATGGGGATCTGCGCTGCTGATACCCAGGGAGTTGTTGCCTAGGAGCTGTCTGGTTGATGGCCTCACCCATCAAGGTGTTCCAAAGTGCCATGAGGCCATCAAGTGAGCGGCCGTAAAGGTCAGGGAGTTATGCAACCTGAAGTATTGAAGTGTTTCTCAAGCTACGTTAATAAGTGCCAGTGGGGCTGATTGCATGTCCCATGGATCTGGTGCACAGCCCCGTGCGGAAATTGCGCACATTGCCATTCCCGGTGCATAGTGTCCCATGCATGGGGGATCTGCTGGGCTTGGCCCCAATGTCTGTAGTTTCAGACAATTCTACAAGTGTATGCTTTGCATTTAATTAGGAAACTCACTTTCAGTAGTATCAGTTTGCACCAGCACAGATATGAGACCTTTAGGAAACTCTTAAGGACCAGATTAATATCCAGTGCACAATTCCTCAGCATCTGGAGAGGTTTGCAACTATGGGTAAAAACATGTGATGCTGGCCTACTGTGGCCAGGGAGTCAGCACACGTCTACTTCCCAGCTATTGCCCTGGAGCAGGTAGGCAGCTGGCCGGGATTATCCCAGGTGCACATCCCAGGCTAAAGGCCCACGTGGACCAACATGGGCCAAAGTAGGCCAATGCGTCTGTTTGTTCCTGTCAACCCCTCAGTTGGGACATGGGCCATTATAGCCAGGCGCTATGGCTGGTCACCATGACTTCATGTCATGGCGGAGAGCAGGGTGCATAAATTGGTATTTGGTATCCGAATGCCATGATACCAAAACGTCTGTTGCGCCCACCACCCACTCGGAGTGTGTAGGCAGCGGGATGGCTGTCCAGTTGTGGGCTCATTTGGTCAGTGTCCCTCCCCGACCCTGAGAGTTGCGGCCGCTTCCTGCCACCCTGGATTGGGGTGCTACCCCACCACCCACACGTCTGTTTTCACCCATGGTTTGCATGTATAAATGCACTGTTCAGTAGCAATACTTGATATAGTACTCTCTACTATGGGGCATGAAGAAGAGGCTAAAAGGGACAAGTACACTGGCCAGTGTACCCCTTTTCCTGCATCCTAACTTGCAAAAGGTATACACAATCATCTCAAGGCTGCAGGGATTATCTATGTAAAGGTACCGAGCTGGTTGTCAGAACTAAGATGTTTTCCTTACAGACTTTAAATTGACTCCTTAGCGAATAAGAATCAAAACATTTTCATTGAACACTTTAAATTGTCCCCTTTGTGACTAATTATCTAATAAATTCCTGGAGAAGGAAAGAGTGAGGACACTCAGCAAATTGAATAAAACCCATGAGTATGTATGCGCTGCATGCTGTTCTCTTCAAAGGAAACTTATATTTCAGAAGGGCACCGGGACACTGACAAGATTACTTAAAATTACTTATTTGCATTCTACAAATGAAAAGTATGTGGGTGGCAAATATGTATTTGTGACTGAATGGGCGAAGATGACCAAGTAAATAAATTGCAGTGTAAGGTACGTCATGGTTACAACAAAGAACACTGGAAACTGGCAAAAATGACAGGCCTGACGTTAATCAGTACAGTACATTCTAGATGAGGTGCTAGAGATATCACACCATTATGGGATAGACCTAAAACTGCCAACAATAATTTTATTTTTAAAAACCTTTTGAATGAAGTTTACCTTTCCATAAACACTAACTAAAACAGACTCGTCAATACAGCCTTACTTTCCTAACATAAGCAGTCAAAGTAGTGTTATCGGAAATACAAGATAAGCTTGAGGTATTGTAATACATGTCTCAGAATAAGTGTGCAAATCCCTTTCAAAACAAGATCTTAAAATTAGGAACCTAGGTCAATAAAATGTACCTAAATATTTGTCTCAACTCTCAGAAGTAATAAGCACCTTGAGTTTCTATAAAAAGCCACTGCTAATGATCAATCTGAATACTTCAGTGTCTAGTTTTTGAGGAGCTCAGTTTTTGTCCACTACGATAAAAAGATATATCTAGTCTGTCTTGTATTGAGTATTTAACAATATAAACTTTCCTGCACAACTGGTAACACACCTGGATTCTCACTACAACACCTCTGTTACCAATATACTGGATCACTTATATAGCCACTATCATTTGTACCTAATTAATCCCTTGCTCTTGGCAGCTGTATTTTCCTACCTGCATTCTAGGTGCAGGTAATATCATGCACTGTTAGCACTAATGCTAGAGTGTTCATGGCGAAGACACAGTTAAATTTAGTTTTGACATAACCCAGAGCATGTACAATTGAACCAATACATCAAATGAATCCATCACACAGACCCGTCTCAATTTCTTCAGGGCAGTTTAGCCACAGCAGGTGAAGTTTCATTCTATTTTGCAAGAGAGGGAAGCAAAGCGGTTTGAATTATATCTTTTATTGGACAAACTGCTGTTGGTGGAAATAAGCAAGCTTTTGGGCCACTCAGGGCCCTTCCTCAGGCATGTAGCATAGCCAGTAGAAATATACAAACTGAGCAAATATAGGGTAGTACATAAAAAGGCAGGAAAGAGTGGGGTTAGATAAGACAAGGTGATGGGGAGAAAAGTGCCAGATGTGAAACAGAAAAGGTATACAAACAGGGCTGATAAGAATGTGTAGAAGACAAGTATGGGTGTGGCATAATTTTGCAAAGCATAATTGATTAGTCATTACACTATATATGTGGAAAACCGATAAATACAGATTGGACACCATGGGTGTTTTTAGACAAGCGCCTCCCCACCCTGTGCAGCCTTGCAACATGCATGATGCGTGGGCAGTTGGTGGGTAAAGGGTGGGGAGGTGCTTGTCTAAAAACACCCTATAACAGAAAAGATGGAATAATACCTTGCTCTGTAATCTTATTAAAATACGTTATCAACATGCCAGCTAGGGCGAATGCCATTTTGTTGTATGGCAGCGGCTACTTTATGCACACATAGTACCGTTGTGGCCATTTGCACATGCACAAAATAGCTCAGTTTTTTTTTAAAAAAAATTTGTTTTTATCATTCCGAACAAAAAGAGATGTATTCTTAATTATTTAATAAAGGAAGTACAGTCTACGGTCTCCCATGCCCCAGTAGGAGATCTTCGTATCTTTTTCTTTCACTAACCTCCTTCCTGGGTTGCCTCACTTCTCTCATTTAGTTTTCATTTAAAATTAAAAACTAAGATTCTTACAGTAGCAGTCTGAGAAACCATTGTTATTATTATGACTATAAATGAAAGCCCCGCAAATACATGCTTGGAACAATTCCTGTCAAAGTTTGGAGCAGCAGCCCTGCCTGTGGGTTTGTAGTTGACAATACACCTGGTTAGTGGCATAAACCCATAGTCTCTCTCAACGCATTGCAGAAGCAGTGAACCCCCCCTCCCAAACTCTGATATGCTCTGCATTTCTAAAGGGTAAGCTTAAATGCTGCACAAAAAAGCATCATCAAGACTTTTCAGAACCTTTTTTTAATTCACAGTATACAAAGCAACGCACTTCACTGGCCTGCCTTGAAAGACCTAATTGACTTCTGTGATGTCACTAAGCTTGTTGTATGAGAGAAGGCAATGATTATGGAAGGCAATATACATAATGAGAAAGCCTAACTAATTCCCTGGAACTAGAGGCAATTAAAACTCTTAATTACCAAAGAAACCAGGCAAATGACCTATGATTATGCTGGCTTTAATGTTATAGCAAATAAATGCACTGGGGCTTCCTTCTGTCTTTCTTGTGACTGACACCTATTGTCAACAGCACAGCAATATTTTTAGTAGATGATGAGAGGTTTACAGAGGTCACATGCAAAGCAAAGTTATTAACTGGGTTACACTGGGATGTCGAACTCTTCCTTGGCTTTGCCTACTCCCGTACTAAATTTAGAGATATGAAAGTTTCTAAGTTCTTTGCTATTTAGCATGCATGTGGCAATGTCTGCATCTATGCAATGACAAGACACAAATATGATTATGAAGAATTCGGTTGGAAATTTCTCCTCTTTTTTGGTCCTCTTGTTCAGAATACTCACATCAGTGCCCAGTACATCCTACTATGACATCAAAGGTCGTTTGTCTTCTACACTGCTGCTGGGCTGGGCCCCCAGAGACCCCACGGGCAGAAAGACCGGGGCCCCCTTCCTTCAGGGAGTGTGGAGGTGGGGCTGGCCAGGACTTCTACCCTAGGAGGGCTTTCCACAGGTGTGCACCTGGGGCGTGCGCCAATGGCGTGACTCTCTGGTGGGGCATGAGGAGGGGCTGAGAGGCTGTTTGATTGGAAGGGGTTACTTGGAGTTGGTGGTTGGGAGGTAGGAGACAACAGAGGGGTTGGGAAATGGCTCTGGGAGCTGGGTTTTAAACCCCTGAGGGAAATGGGAATTGGGTTAGGGTGAGGGGTGGATCCTGGACTGGGCTCCCCCGGTGTGTGTGTGGGCCTAATCCTGGAAGGGACCACTTGGTGGCAACACATGGTGGGGACTGGGGGGATGGTTCTGTGGGGGTTGGGGAGGGAGGGACTCCCCTGGGGTCTGGACGCAGCAGCCTATGGCTGAGGCTGGGTTGGAACGGATTGGGGGGAGGGCAGCCATAGGGGTCATTGTAGGGCGGGGGAGATATGATCCTGGGGGGCAACTGAATGGCGTGGCACAGGAACCAAGGTGTTTGGTGCTTGTCCCCAGGGCTGCCCCCCCCCCTCAGGAGGGGGGATGGATCAAGGTCTAAGGCTCCTTGGGCCAGTCCTGCTGTTGAATACGAGGTGTGTTGTCAATAAAACATCAGTGATCTGGGATACGATCTGGGATCAGACTGCAGATCTCACGTGTTTGACAGAGACCTGGCTGGATGGCGAGGCAGGTCCTATTTTGGCGGACCTTGTTCCGGCGGGGTACTCCGTGCAACACCAGCCCCGGCTTGTGGGATGGGGTGGTGGTGTAGCTATGGTTTTTAAGGAGTCTTGGACTGCCAGGAGGTATCCGGTGCAGTTAATCCCAGGGATCGAGGCCCTTCACCTTGTGTTTGAGTTGGCCAGGGACAGAATTGGGGTACTGCTGGTGTGGCGTGCTCCATCCTGCCCAGCAGCATCCCTCTTCGCTCTAGCGAAGTTGGTCTCAGGGGTGGTGCTGCACTCCCTGAGGACTGTGGTTCTGGGGCATCTCAACATTCACGCAAGCACTGGCCTTGTCGGAGCGGAGCGTGAGTTCATGGTTGCCATGGCAATCAAGGGCCTGTCCCAGATGGTTAGTGGCCCCACACATGGGGGGGGAGGGGGCATATGCTTGACCTGGTGTTCTGCTCTGGCCTTGAGGCAGGTGATCTGGTAGTGGGGGAAGTTAGTTCTATGCCCTTGTCATGGGCGGATCATTACCTGCTGCAGACCACGTTTCTAGCACATGGCAGCCCCTGGAGGGGAGTGGGATCTATTCGGTTGGTCCGCCCCCAGAGGCTGATGGAACCACAGCGGTTCCAGGAAGCCCTGGGGGAGGTGTCCATAGATCTTGGAAGACCGCTTGGTTGAACGATCTTGTTCAAGCTTGGAACATCTTGCTGGGTGGGGTAATTGATCGAGTGGCTCCCAGGCGTCCCCTCCCGCCGCTTCGTCACCGTAGAGCTCCTTAGTTTACTGAGGAGCTGCGGTGTTTGAAGCGGGAAGGGCGGCGGTTAGAGCGACACTGGGTGAAAACAGACATGAGACTAACCACCCTTTAACCACCATTGGTGGTCATTTATGCATGTTGCAGGGCTGCATAGGGCACCAATACAGCCCTGCAATATGCATAAATAACCACCAAGGGTGGTTAAAGGGTGGCTAGCGTCATGTCTGTTTTCACCCACTGGCACCGCTCTCGTGCTGAATTCGATCAGCTGCAGCATCTGACCCATTTGCGGTCCTATGCTGTGGCCATGAGAACGGCAAAGAAGGAATTCTTTGTCGCCTTCATAGCCGCTGCGAAGTTGCGTCCAGCGGAGCTTTTCTGGGTGGTGAGGGGGCTGGTCAGTCTGGCCTTCCTCTGCCTGGAGGGGCAGGTTTGCCAAGCCCACTGTGAGGAGTTTGTAAACTATTTCACAGATAAGATCGCTCGTATCCAGCACAATTTTGGGGCAGGGATTGATGCAGAAGAAGGAGAGCCGAGGGTTATGGATGTCCCGTCTGGTCCGTTTTTGTGGGATCGGTTTCAGGAAGTGATGCCAACCGATGCTGAGGGGGCTCTGGGGTCTGTTAGGGCTACTTTTTGTGAACTAGATCTGTGCCTGTCCTGGTTGGTGAAAGCCTCCAGGGAGACTTTGGGTCCGGTGCTGGCTGGAATGATCAATGCCTCCCTTCGGGAGGGCAGGGTGCCAGACTGCTTCAAGGAAGTGGTGGTGCGGCCCCTGCTCAAAAAACCATCATTGGACATTGATTCCCCTGCCAGCTACCGACCTGTCTCCAACCTTCCCTTTTTAGGGAAGGTTATTGAACGGGTGGTGGTCCAGCAGCTCCAGGGCCATCTGGATAGCATTGGTTTTCTGGATCCTTTTCAATCAGGTTTTCATCCAGGATAGGGCACCGAGACTGTGTTGGTGGCCTTGGTAGACGACCTCTGCTGGGAGATGGATTTAGGACATTCAACACTCTTGGTCCTACTAGATCTCTGGGCAGCGTTTGGTACAGTGGACCATGGGTTGCTTTTGAGATGATTGTGGACCCTGAGGGTGGTGGACGGGACTGTTTTAGGATGGTTCCAGTTATTCCTCTCAGGAAGAAGGCAACAGGTGGTGCTGGGGGAAGAAACATCTGGCCCTCGAAATCTTGTTTGTGGCGTACCACAAGGTTCGATTCTGTCTCCTCTTTTATTTAATATTTATATGCAAGCTCTGGGTGAGGTCGTGAGACGGTTTGGTGTGCGCTGCCACCAGTACGCTGGTAACACCCAGCTTTACCTCTCTTTGTCGACGAACCCAGTTTCTGCAGTCTCGGTGCTTTCCCAGTGCTTGCTAGGAGTGAGTGACTGGGATGAGGCAGAGCAGACTGAAGCTGAATCCTGATAAGACGGAGGTGATGTTGGTGGGTAGGGCAGCGGAGGTGATGGCTCCCCTTGTGGAGGGGATTCGCCCCCTGCTGGCCCTTCAGGTATGGAGTTTGGTGGTTCTCTTGGACACTGGCCTCCGCCTGAATTGTCAGGTGGAGGCAGTGGCAAAGGGAGCCTTCTGCCAATTACATCTTGTGCGGAGGATCCAGCCATATGTTTCAAGCTCCGACCTGGCTACCCTCATCTATGCGTTCATCACCTCAGGGCTGGATTACTGCAACGTGCTCTACATGGGGCTGACCTTGGTGATAACTTGGAGGCTGAAGCTGGTGCAGAACGCGGCGGCCCGTCTCCTGACGGGAACAGGTTGTAGGGAGCACATTACGCCTGTGCTCCAGGCTCTGTACTGGCTGCCTATAGCATTCCGGGCCCAATTCAAGGTGCTGGTTTTGACCTTTAAAGCCCTACACAGTCTGGGCCCCTCCTATCTGAGATACCACCTCACTCCCTGGACCATGAGGCGACCTCTGAGGTCTGCCGGGGGCGCCTTCCTGGAGGTCCCCTGGGTGAAATGGGGGGCCACGATGGAAAGGGCGTTCTCGGTGGCCGCACCACGGCTGTATAATTCCCTCCCAGAGGAAGCTCGCCTTGCTCCCAGCCTGTTGGCCTTTCGTTGGGTCTGTAAGACCTGGCTGTTCGTCCGGGTCTTTGGGGGAGGGGGGAATGATGGTGGGTTGTTTTTGTTTTTTGCCAGTGGTTTTACCTTTTTTTTACTGTTTTATTGTTTTAGTAACCCCTTTCTGTATTTTTAATTGGTTTATAAATGTTTTGTAAGCTGTCCCGAGCTGCTTTAAGGCTGGAGGGAGCGGGGTAGAAGTATTTAAATAAATAAATAAATAAATATTGTTCACAGTGGTGCCTGAAGACAGTTTTGACTTTAGCAATGAACCAGACAGAAATAAAACAAACTGAACTACGTGTCATTCTCTGAATTGTCAAATGCAGTTAATAATTTCAACTAGGGGAAACAAACAAACAAAAACTTTAAATGGCCCTACTGCACGCTTAAGGTAAAATGCAGGAGTCCAAGTAACAACTGATGATGAGGGTGCCAACTCATTGATCCTCAGAGTGATCCAACTGGTGCAAGTCCCACTGAAGAAAATTAGGTACATGTCGGTGAAGCTCTTTGAGGATGAAGCTTTAATTTAAATCTTGTATTAAAAAATCCTATGATTTAGCAGAGTAGTTAAGGTGAACATTAACAAACTCAGGCAACAAAAAGTAGAGAAATTGCAAGTTAAGGCAAGTAACTTGTGAATTTACTGTTTAACTCACACGTATCATGTACGCAGTAAAGAGATTATACAGTAATGTATGGGTGCACGGAGCCTAAGTTATAAGCAAGCACAATATGCTTTGTGCTTGCTTATAACTTCGGGTACAGCCACAAGAGACACTTACCCCACATTAGTTATCGTTGCCCCACGCTGCAGTACATTGTGTGCCCAGCAGCTGCCAAATGTTTTCCAATCTCTGTGGCAGGAGAAGCAGCTTACTGCTATGCCCTGTGTCCTTGGGAAAAAGCCAGGGACGCAGCACATAGCAGCCTTACCTAAAGTAGGAGAAGGCTGCCTAACGTGCAGTAGTGTGCCGACGCACCTGTGGCTGGTCCCAATCTGCCCCACCATGCAGTGAGGCCAAGCGTGGGGCTTTGAGTGACGGGCACTGTTGCCAGGTGTACGCAGCCATGTCAAGGTTGGGAGTGGGATAGTGGGCGGGCCGGGGGAGGGTGAATGACACTCCTGGGCATGGTGGGACCTCCCACAGCAGCCTGCCTACCCGGCTTCCCAACCCCGGGGGCGGTGGGAGGCAGATCATCTGCTCTGGTCTCTGCATTGACCCTGCAGTGTGAAAGCTGTGCTTGCTCGCTATGGGGCAAATGGGGGATTGGGCCTGCCCGGCTCGTATGGCTGCACCCTTAGGCTCTATCCATCCATACTTTATATTGCTCCGACTCTCTCTCTTCAGCTTGGGGGCAACACTCGAGCTGGATACAACAGGGCAGCAAGCTGCCCTCTGTCATCCCCACGTGGGAACAGTGGGACTAAGGAAGAACAAAAATGGGTAGGGAGTTTATTATTTTGGGAGTTTATTACAATTTTGGTTGGCCCTTTGGGTACCTGCATACCTATTCTGGCTTTAAAATGGGGGAAACACGTATGTGAACACACGAGTGCCCACATTTTTTTCTTCTTAAAAGACAGCTGACAGACAGCTGGCATGGACACAAAAATCAGTAGTACAGCTGCCCCAGAAACAATCTACTGAGCTACACTGAACGCACCCTTTTAAGGACCTAAAAACCCAGCTCCTTATGTGATCAATATCCGAAGCCCCTCTCCATGACTGAATCAGAAAGTAGCAGCTAGTTGTTCCTTGCATAGTTCTGGTGACAGAGTTTTGAAAAGGAAATGGGAAGGTCAAGGGTGTTTTAGGAACGTACAAACAAACAAACAAAATAAACAGACATTAAGAGAAACAACATCACAGAATGTACCACATAGAAGGAAACCCTGTGTTGTTGTTTTATAAAACAAACAATAACAAACAACAACGATAATAAAAACTTATATATGTAAGGAATCACACCTTTATGTGAACAATATGCCAAGGTATACTCCATGATCGAATTAAAAAGGGACAATTAGCAGTTGCTGATCAGGAGATCCCTGTCTGTGTGTGTATCCCCCTGCCACTCTGTGAAAATAGCATTTTTTCTCAAGTACACCAGAGGCAGGAAACCTGGTAGTGATGCAGTTGGCTCACTAGATTATCAGGGAACAAAGGGGCCGCTCAAAGATGACAAGGCCACTGCTGAGAAACTAAATCAGCTCTTCACACCAGTTTTTACTGCAGAGGATGTTGGGGCAACACCCACAACAGAATTATTATTATTATGAGAAATCTGAGTAATTATCTGAAGTTAGCATCAAGACAGAAGAGGTTTTTATTGCATATCAATAATTTAAACAGTAGTAAGTCACCCGGGGCTGATGGTATCCATCCAAGGGCACTGAAAGAACACAGATTTGAAATTTCTGAACTATCAGTATTAGGTAACGTTTCACTAAAATCCCTCTCTGTGCCAGAGGACTGGAGGAAAGCAAATTTAACCCCGATTTTTAAGAAGGACCCCAGAGGTGACCCTGGAAACTAGACCAGTAAGTCTGACATCATAAAACTGCAAATGAAATAAAATTCGATGTTAAGTGGAAGGTGATGCACATATGGAAAAATAATTCTGACTTTACATACAAATACTAGGTTCTGATCTGGGTGTAACCACTTGGGAGAAGGATCTTGGAGTCATTGTGGATATTTTCTGGAAGACATTGGCTCAGTGTGTGGCAGCAGTCAAAAAGGCAAACCAAAATCTAAGCATTATCGCAAAAGCAATGGAAAATAATGCTGCTGTATAAATCTTACAGTTCTAGTCACCCCATCTCAGGAAAGATGTAATAGAATTAGAAGAAGTTCAGAGAAGGGCCACAAGGATAGAAGAAGGGATGGATCGACTTCCATATAAGGAAAGGCCCAACAGATTAGGGCTGTTTGACTTGGAAGAAGAGCTAAAAATAATGAGTGGTGTGGAAAAAGTAAATAGGGAACTGTTGTTTGCCCTTTCTCACGATAAGAGAATAAGGGACACTCTTTGAAGTTAAATGGCAGCAGATTTAAAACAAATAGAAGGAAGCACTTTTTCGCTCACCCGTCAATACAGTTGTGGAACTTATTGCCAGAGGAGGCAGTGAAAGACAGGACCATAACTTGCTTTAAACCGAAACTAAATTCTTAAAAGATAGAGCCATAAATGCTTACTAACTCAGGCCCAAACCCGTGGCGACCAGTAGTGGGGAGTGAATAGCAGGAGCGGTGCCCCACCTCCATGACCTGTACTCGTACTTCTTTTGAGCTACTGTAGCTGGCCACTGTTGGGAGACGGCACGCTGGACACGCTGGACCATGGGTCTGATCCTTTATGGCACTTCTTATGACTCACTGCTATCTATAACATATAGTATCACCCCACCAACAGCTCCATCTCCTCTGTCATTTTGATATGAACCCTGGCATTATAGCATCCCACTGGTCATCCTTATTCCACCAGGTTTCCGAGGTTCCTATTATGTCTATATCTTCATTTAGTGCCAAATACTTTAATTCTCCCATCTTTCTTACTAGACTTTTAGCATAAACAATTGCAACAATTGCAGGAACTACCACTGAATGCCACTTCCAAGAAAGTGTAGCTCACACAGGAGGTAACACAATAGCTGTGTATCAGTGGATGCTGTGGATTTAGCATATTACACCTGTGCTCTATAGGTTGTATTGACTTAGACTACATTTTTGTTTTTCTCAATCAAACTACTGAGCTTTATAAATTGCAGGCACCATTCTATAATCTGATTACACAGAACTGAAATACTCATGTCTTACTCAGTCCCCACCTCTGTACATGTGCAATACACAGATGGTTTTCAGAAGGGAGCACTTTGGTAACAAACAATACCTCTGATAATACTTAGGAGGCCAACGGTTTCCCAGGCTGTGCCTTTATAAAATGATACAAAACTATGCCTTAGGATGTCTGTCTACTATGAAAGTTGCCAAAAATATTTGGAGCATAGCACATCCTCTCTAAATAAATAAATAAAGCATGTGTCTTTAATTGTACAGCTCTGGCATGATCCAATTCCTGCAACAGACTTTTCAAGGTTTTTCTGAGGGTCCTTCAGTACTTCTGCTACACAGCTATAGGTCCACAGGCTCTTTGTAAGAGGGTGAAAACAGACATGATGCTAACCACCCTTTAACCATCCTTGGTGGTTATTTATGCATGTTGCAGGGCTGTTTCCGGGGCGCCCCGCCGGACAATCCCCGAAAGCGTGATCAAAGAGATCCCTGGTGGGAACCAACAAAAAGTCACGTCTGGCCGGTGACCACGGCCTGGAATCCTTAGCGGGATTCCGGGCCATGGTCAAATCGGGCGGGCGGCACGGCCGCATTGGCCACGGCGCCCGTCCATCTCCCCAGAGGGTGGGCGGCAGGGGAGTGAGGGGGTGGGGCCGTGCGACCGCACGTTGCACCGTGCGGCCCCGCCCACTCCCTGATTCCCCACCGGGATGAGCCGGCACGTCTGTTGGCCGTGCTGGAGTGATCCCGGCGGGGAATCTCAGGGTTGTTTCTGTGACGGGGCAAAGCCACCCCGTCAAATCTGAAAACACCCAAAGTCTCTGTGCATTAAGGTGGCCACCTGAATTGCAGGGATACTTTTCCTAACTCTGGTTTGCTGTGAAATCCACAGACATTTATGTGACTAGCAGGTTTACTTTCGTATAATAGCAGCACACACATTCACAAGGCATTCTTCTTTAGTTGTGCACTTACGTACCACTCAAGCAAGAAAAGCTTTAGCAGATTAATGAGTTTAATAAGTATTCTTGGTTAAGAGTTTCCAAACACTCACCAGTTGATCAAATTAAAACTAATTTTCTTCAGTCAAATGTCACACACTCACTGAAGGATTACTCTAATGCTATTTTCATTATCAAACCCGTTGCAAGGTATTTCTTAAACAATACATTAAATAATAAAAAGGTTAGTGTAATGACAACAAAGGTGTATTTTTACTGACACCATGCACAAAAGTGGAGGAAAAGATTTTGCTGAAATTCTCCACACAAAATTCAAATTTGTATTAAATCCAAGCATCAAAATTCCCCTGAAGGATAGTCTCATAAATTAAAGCTGAGTGATGTAGGTATGAGAATGAAGATGATTATGCAAAGATGACAAAAAGCTACAGTACTAGTCATGTGACGTTATCATGTCAAAATGCTATTAAGCTCTGACTCTTTATATTGGTGGTGGTTGTATAGAAATTTTCATGAGCTCTGTATTGTATTAAAAAAGTATACAATCAGAATCATATCCATGATCTTTAAATGGTTGTGCTGAAAATATGTATTTTTAAACAGGAAATAACAAAACAACAAATAATATTACTATATCATCATGATATATAGCTTCATATCATGGTATAGTTATCAATCTTCATCATCTGTCTTCATGATATATTGTTTAGGGAATCACCTTTTTCCTTACTCTTTAGTGTATAAAATATGACCGATCTGAGTGACCCATTTACCAGAAACTTTACTGAAATACTATTGAATAAATGCATTTTAAATAGGTACAGTATTTACAGTTTTGACCTCCAGCTGTGTTAAATGGCTGTAGAAGTAATTAATAATAATTATTTAAAACTGCTCGTTTTCCCTCCCCAGCTCCCCTGTCCCTTTAAATATATATATATATATATGTTAAAAAAAAGATTACTCATATGAGGCCTAAGACGTGTCTTGATAAATATCAGTGGCAATTATTAACCAGAATGATTTTATTATGAAGGCCAACACCCATTCAGCTATACAGACAAGAGAAATAATAGGGGCTATGAAGTGTTCTCTCTAGGAAAAGTAAATCTGACCCCTTAGTTCCTTTCAGGAGACTGAACAGTAGACCGTCATGTATAAATACTATAACAAATAAACAAGCCAGCTACTTATTCACAAAGCAGTGAATGCTTGCACCACACATTTGAAAATGCTATCTGATGGTCATCACTTCTCATTTTGACAAAATTAAAAAAAATTACACACACATGAAGGTTTTAAAAATAATAATAATTAAAAAAAAAATCTTAATTTATATTAACCTGCTTCTATGACAAACAGCAGTTCAATGCAAGAATGAGATGAGTTACAGTGTAGGTGCAAGGTTAAAGCAAATATCATTTGTAGAGAACAAAAATCAGTAAAACAGAAATGGAAACTGTTACATTTGCATGTCTTAAATGCCCTTCAGTGTGTTGTTAATTAGGATACTCTGCATTCCTAGCTGTTGCATAAATAGCATTTTACTTTGAGGCAAAAAGCCAGCAGCTATTTTTCATAAAACTATTCAAACAGGGTTTATCTTGAGAGGGGATGGAAAGGAGTTAGAGGTTTGGGGAGGGAAGAAAAAAAAAAAAATTTCTTGCTTCTATTGGGGATTCAATCAAGTGAAAGAATGCGCTTCTGTGACTGACAGTTGGACACAGACACTGTGACTCTGTGAAGTAATGAGAAGGTCACATTTACATGCGAGGTTACCCTGATCATTCCGGATGGCTGGCACATTCTTTTTATAGAGGACTGTGTGTTTAGAGGACAACACACTAAGAACTTTGTGAGGCATCTTGTGTCACAGGCCTCAAGAAATTCCCAGGCATTTCAGAGACAGTGTTCAATTATGTGAAGAGCAGAAATCTAACTCAATCAACTGTAGCTTGGAATAGCAATAGAGAAGCATTGTTCTTTTATGGAACAGACAGTGCAAACACTCAAGATGTTTTGTTGCTCCACAATAATTTTTAAAATATATCTGCTGTTTGGTCAGCACCAAAACGAGACTGAAGAAACTATGGGCAGAGAAAAGACCATCTTTCATACCTCAGCCAACATGAAATGAATATAATGCATTTAACCAAAGTCACCGGGGCCAAGCCCATGACCCGTGGATTCTGCTTGCACCCCGCCTGCGCATGTGTGAGGTTTCCACGCAGCACGGTGTGCCTGCAAAGGGGGTGCATGAGGTTCCCACATGGGTATGCATGTGGGATCCGGGGGCCACGGGATAGGGCCCACTGGCTTTCCCTAAAAAAAAAGACGACACGTTTGAATCCTGTCTATCACCCTTGTGCAGGGCCAGGGAAAAGGTCAGCATTTACCTGTCCAATATAAGGTGAGGCAGCAGACTAAAAGGGTCCAGAGTAGCAGGAGGAGGTTAGTGCTATCTTAAAGCAGCTAGGTAATCTGATAAAACAACTCAGTACCTACTAACAGCACTGAATGGATTTCATAACAAATGCTAGCATCTGGAGGAAGCTACAGTACATTTTCTGAATCCTACAATACATGATACAGTCTAACCACTCTAATGATATTACACATATATAATCAAATTTTCAAAACCCACCTTCAAAAAATGTTCCTGAAATTTTGTACACACAAAAAATTAGCCATTTATTTTAGAAGTTTGAAAATCTAGCCCTTAAATTTGATATGCTTACAATACTTGCATAAAAGACTTTGCTTCATGTAAGATAACATAGGAAATGCTGCCTTCCATTATTGAGGTGAGAAGATTTGCTCCCCCTTGCTGGGGCAATGGGTAGACAAAGTCAGCCTGCTGGATTTAGCCAAGCAGGAGCTGGATTTAGCCAAGCAGGAGCTGACGGGGACATTCCACCTCCTTGGTTTCCCACAGTCCCAAAACAGAACACTTTTGTAAGCGCACTCCTGAGATAAAGATCCCTGTAGAGCTAGAAGTTACATGCCAGCAAGCTGTGGGGCCTGGAGAAACCCACCCACTGGACTGGCCACTGAGAGTCATTCCAGACACGCTGCCAATTTGGAACAGGTGAAGCTGTGATGGACAAGCAGCTTTCTTTTTTCCCCTCTCTCTCATTGTTGTCACCCAATTGTTTGCTGTATTGATTAAGCTCTGTGTTAGTATTTAGTTCTATATTAGCATCCTAGGCAGTTGGTCCAGATTGTTCATTTGTTAATGTAGTGGGGTCTGGAGCAGCAAGAGAAAAATGCCCTTGTGATCTTGGTCAGGGGATGACTGGGCAATTTCTGGTTCACTTCCCCCTGGGGAGATGGGAAAGGATGCCACCTTTTCTTAGGTTTGGCAGACTGGGAACAGTGGAGTGGCCCTCCTGCCCCCCCCAAACCCCCCCCCCATTACGTGTTAGAGGGTGGTCCTGTAGATGCTGGCTAGGTCAGTCAGGTTAAGTAGGGCTTGTCCCAGTGTCATTGTTCAGTACTGGGGAATAATCTCCATTGATGCCACTAGGGACGTGACCCTGTCCAGGGGTACCTGGACTATGTTTGCATGGATTGTTAAGTTCAATAAAGGCAGCTGCCTGTTTCAATATGAAATGACAGTGTACTGGCTTTTCTGTCACTAGTGGGAGCAGCAAATTTCCCCTATATTCTGATTCTGTATATTGCTTATGATCACACTGAGGCCACTTTTACACAAGGCGCTTAGAAGCACCTCTGGAGCCCTGTTTTGAAGAGGAAAGCTGGGGGTGGGGGTGGGGGGGTGTGCGCATTCGCCCTGTGCTACTGGAAATAACATGCTGCTCATTCGCTTCAGCATCTGAATCCAAACCTCAGCCTGTCACTTATTCAACTGCCTTAACTACAAAGCCATGCTCTTAAATTTGCAGAGTTAGCAGGACACAAAACCCTTTAAAAGAATCTCTGTCATTTGTAATATTGCTTTAGTTTACCAACTGGCCTCCAATGAAACACAGTTACAAACAAAATTCCTTATTTTAACTGATGTTTTTACAAAACCATATATATACACATGCATATTGTATATTAAAATACTATATATACTGTATATAATATAATGAAAAACCATATAATGATGTAACTATAGGTATTAACGGTACACATACACTTGAAATGTACATAGTCTGAGTCTGCGTCAGAGAAGTCTTACACCAGTCACCTTCTGTGAGAGTGAACACAGAATTACTGAAGTACTAGCACCAGCACACACAATTTAAATCTCTTGTATGTAAACATGTGTGTGTGTAAAGTACACACACGTATGGAAAGAGTCTAAGCAATATATTGCCTTGTATTCTTTTTTTCTTGCCAAACCTTTGAAAAGATACATCAAAACACCTGTTGACATTTGTCTTGCTGTAGATACGTGAAGTAAAAGCTGTCTGGTTGTTTGTTTGTACAAGACAACAAGATGTGAAAAAACAAGGCTTTCAGTCAGAAACTGAGAAAGGGTTTCCAAAAACGTCTACTGGCCACACCAAATATTGCTTTCTGTCTATTTATTTTTTGTTGACACACATTTGAGACTGCGTTTTCCTGTTTAGTGTTCTATCACCGTAATTCCCAAGTTCCTGAAGAATGAATAATTGTAGTGGCTTTGTATTTCAGGAAAGAGAGGAGAGTTATGTTCTCTCCTCACACTTTTTAGTTTTATTATCGCAAAGTCTATTTATTGACCTTTCCTGTTTGTCTTAAAAAAGAATTGCTCCCCTGTAGGGGATGTTAAATTCTTATTCTGTTTTATAGGTGCTTCCATTTTATTTTGTCTTTATGCCCAGTTCAAAGTCAGTGAGCCATTAACTAGTAGAATCAGGTTCAATTATTTCAGGAAAAAGGACCGTAAGGCCCTTCCTTAACATCATTAAAAGGAACAAGTTATAAAAAGGGACCCTAAAAGAAATAGTCTTTCCTTCCCCCTCAAAGAAATATAATTAATCTGTACTAAAAAATAACAATAATCTATTTTAAACAGAACATGTAAAATAAAAAAGCACTGATTTATAAGAATCTTGTACATACAGGGACAAAAATGTGAAAATACTGATAAAAAAAGTGGGAAAGCGAGGGTGCTTTTAGACAAGCACCTCCCCACCTACTAACCACCCACTCACTATACATATTGCAAGGCTGCAGTGGTGCCCCATAGGTGCCCTGCAACATGTATAAAGGGTGGGAGGTGGGTGGGTAATGGGTGGAGAGGTGCTTATCTAAAAGAACCCCATGAGTATTATGCCAACAAAACAAAGCATGGGCTTAACAAGTCTTTGGGTGCTTTTAGACAAGAACCTCCCCACGCACCATCCATCCACTATACATGTTGCAGGGCTGCAGTGGTGCCTATGGATGCCCTGTAACATGTAGAAGGTGGGTGGGGAGGTGGCTTGTCTAAAAGCACCTTATGACATGATTCATCAATTTGATTGCACTTAACGTTTACTTCGGAGATGGGGAACCTTCTTCCCATGGGCCATTTTGAATTTATTTTACAACCATCCATGGGCCAGAGCAGTCTAAGTCGATGGGACCGCTGGAATGTTCTGTGGGAGACAGGCTCTGACAGAGCACTATGTGAGGGAAGGGCAGGTCTCAACATAGCACTCTGCCAGGAGGGACGGGACCACCAGAATACTCTGGACTGGAAAGGATGAGGTGAATGCAGGAGCACCCTGAGAGAGAGTACCTGGAAGTGGACCACATGCCACTACTGGTTTACCATGTTCAGCTGAATGATGCCATTTCCACCCAATGAACAACTTCATTGCAACGATCCCCCACACCACTTGTGATATATCCTTGCCTCATGCCTTCCTAACAAGAAAATATGTGCATGAAAAGATCTGCCAGAGCTAATGGACCTGCAACTGGTCACAGATCAGCCGTTCCCTCCACACCATGCCCAACCAAAGTGATTCACTGCAGTCAGTCTAGCCTGCTCTCAGCTGTTCAGTGGTGAGCACGGAACCCCTTTAGCCTGACTACAAACCCTCTACACTTGAGAACAAAAGGGAGTGTGTAGAAAGTTAAGAGATTATTGCTTATCACTGGTTCATGTGAGCAAGCCCTCACACAAAGAGACTGCTTCTCATTAAATACTGCAGGAAAAAAATAGGTCTCTGTCAGCTGAGACTTGAAATGAAGTATGAGTTGTAAAGGTTAGACATTATATGCAACTGTAAAAGTCCCCACTGAACTGAAATGCCCTGGCACTCTTAACTATAGGTATCCCTATGCATGCAACATTTCTTACTTATATTATTTAAATTCCAAGTACCTACCTGACAACAGAAAGTAGTCTTTGGCCTTTTTTATATGGGCTATGGTGTGTGTGGGGGGATTGGTGTACGCTACGGTAGCATGGGCAGTGCTGGGGGCCAGTGAACACGGGCGCACACCGATTCCCACCACGTCTCTACTCACGGAGCAATCGCTGTTTTGGCCAATTGTTCCGTGAGTGGGTGATGCATGGAAGTGGATATGCATGTGTGTTTCGTGTGAGTATGCACACACGCACACCCATCTGGTGCAGGATTTACACAGGCAGCACCAGCTCATGCCCACACAGTGGAGCTGCGTGGGCATGTCTCGTATAAAAAAGACCACAGGTGTACTGAAATGGACAAAAAAATTCCCAACATTTTAACCAAGACTGAAAGAAAAAGCGTGTGTGCCTTCTTCATCCTGTGACATTTTTCATCCCACTGCCAATGTGGAATTTAGATTTTATGTACTTGAACTAAAAAAAAAAGTAGGGTTGTAGGCAGAAAATTGTTAGCTGCAGATCTACAAATCAGAAGAGAAGCTGTTAAACACACACACAAGGCATCATGACACCAATATAACAAACAACAAAGCAGATCCAGAGACAAAACTCCAGGAATGAAAGCAAAGAAAGCAGCCACCATAAGAGATACTTTAGAGAATCTCAAATTAAATACATTTTAGAAGATCTACTACAATATAATGACAATATTTTCTACAAACTTCTTTATCTATAGCAATTCCCATTCCCGTTGCAAAATTTGTTTGTTTATTTATTTATTTACAGGTTCATTTTTACCCCTCCCCTCTCTCCCGAAGGAGACTCAGGGCAGCTTACACCTCCCCTAGTGGCTGCATATACACATTTTATAAGAGTTGGTTACTAAAAGGCGGGAGGGGGAAGAAGTACTGTAATGTAAGAGACTTGTGGAGGTTCCTGCCGCATCTGATGGTGAAAGAAATAGTACCATCTGTGTTGAAGCAGGGAGGGGGAAAGATGCTATTTACACAGCAATTTTCCCACTGGTGGCCTGGATTTGTTCTCACAGATGTAAAAGCATGGCTTGAGTTTAATAACCCTGCCCAGCTTCAGTAAGGCTATCAAGACTTTGGCAGGCAGTTCAGCAGGCAACACTACCACTCAACTGGTTGGACTGCTCACTACAAGAATAAGCTAACTAGCATTGCTAATTTAGGTTTGAGAAGGGATTTTTCCTATAAGGCTGTGGCGGATCCGCTCAGCAGTGGTTTTTGCCTCCTTTGAAGTGCCTGACATCCACTGTTTAAAGTTGAAGCAACCAGCAGGTACATTTAAATCTGGGTTGTTTTATTAAATGTGGTACAGTTAGGTTCAGTTAGATGTAACAACTCAAGTATGCAGTATGGGAATGTAATGGGCACTAGAGTATTTATTATCGATATGGAACACCTCCCTAAGACGAGGGGCCAGTCCAGAAGGCTACAGGGACTCTGAGGAGGTCAAATGACAGACACTGTCAGTTTAGGAATGGCATTACTGCTTCCTCCTACCTCAAACCCAGATGGGGCTTGCTAGAAGGTCTTGTTGGCAAGGATAAACTGCAAGGACATGGAGGCAGCTGCTGGTGGGGGTTCCCAGGTCACATATTAAGGGGCCCTGGATGCTGATGTTTCACTGGACAATGTGCTGACTAGACTCCAGCTATTGGCTATTAGCCTATTATTAATAAATGTGTTACTGCCCATTTCAAGTCAAAATGACTTATGTTTGTCTCTTGTCTGCCGGTACAAGGAACAACCTTGTTGTATCTGCAAAAATGCAACAGAAATTTGTAAATCTATTTTTGTATGTGATTCCATAAAGAATCCTACATATTTTTGATAATTAACAGACTACAAGAGTTCCCTTAAACCACTGACAATACAGTATGCCTGTATGAATGGCCAGAGTGAAATATTTGTCTCAAATATTTCTCACAGATTGTAAGAATCAAGGAGGAATAAAAGCCAATCTGAAAACATTTTTAGTACCGCAGGCTGAGAAGAGGAGGAAAGAGGCAAAAGATACTTTCTGTAGCACAAGGTGGTATTGTCATTAAAGCACATTCATTCTCTTAGCCACACTGTTCTATGATGTTAGAAATGTGAATATTTATATACTCAAAAATAACACTAAAAACCTTGTCAAAGTTTGACTCATCAAGGCATTTAATTGTACATTTAGATGTGTATGTATACGTAAAGAAATATTTAATCACTCACTAAAATACCTCTTTTTAAAATACAAGCAATATTATAATTTTATGTGTTAAACGAGAAAAACTTTCACAAACATTTTTAATCTTAGGACAAAAGGAAAATGTACATACCTAGCTAATGTTAATATAATACAATATTCGTTTTAGTATCACAGTTATACTGAAAATCATCTTAATTAAAGTTGTAATAATTTTCACTAACAAAACCATTTTTGGTTTCAGAACTTCATGACTTTCTCAAACACACTTGGGATTCAGCATTTCCATATTTCATACTCTTCAGATTTTTGTTTTTGGCTTCTGAAGAGTCAGTGTAACAGGGCGGGCCCAGGGCAAGTCCTTGCAGGATCAGGCCTCACAAAAGCCAGCCCATCTGGGAATTATCTCTGTTTTAGTTTAATCCACTGTTAGCATAGTCCCAAGCTTCAGGTTTTCATAGTCCATGCAAGTCCCACAACAATAGCAGTAGCCCCACTAATGCCGGGAATGCAACCCCAGCCCTATCTATCCCCAAGTCCAGCCAGGTTCTAGTCCTCTGGCTTCTAAGAACCTCTGAGGAACTCTGCCGGAGAAACTTCTCCATCTGTCAAACTTCCAATGTCCATGGGTCTCTGGGTCAGACACAGTCCCTCTGGCCCCAGGCTTTTTTAGCTTAGATAGGACAAGCTGCCCGCCCGCCCCCAGAAGCCCCGCCCGCCCCCTGAAGCCCCCAGAAGCCATTGCGGCAGGGCTCCACCCCCAGCCAGAAGCCCCCAGCACGCCGCCATAGCAACAGCAGGGCTCATCCCCTGCAGGTGAACGAGGCGCCACCCCCTGGGAGGGCTCAGCCCAGGCCACAGGCCAAAGCTGCCCGCCCGCCCC
>QEPC01000048.1:631760-656438 GCA_003113815.1 Sphenodon punctatus | reverse complement strand
CTTGTAACCAAGCCAAGTACACGCACCTGAGACTTCGCATCCGCCTGAATGTTTGTTTGTCTTCTCCCATGTCTCTCCCGCTGTCCCCTCTCCTTGTCTCCCCCTCCTTGTCTTTTAGATTGTAAGCCACAGGTAGGGACCGCAGCTGATTATATGTTCTGTACAGCGCCAGGTCGTTACTGGCACTTTATAAATGTTTAATAATAATAATAATAATAATAATAGTTACCTCGTGAATTGTCCTTCTATATGCTTCTGAATGCCGGGAATTCATTACCATAGAGAGTGATCTCTTTTCTGACCAGTAGGAAGCAGCAACAGCTTTCAACCGGGCATCCTCTAGGGTGATCACACCCTTCATCCCCAGGTGTAACAAAGCCTATGGATCCAGTCTAGAAAAAAAGCAAAATCCACTGCCATAAAATCCCCAAGTCGGGTGGGCCAAATTCCCAGAAGAATATAGAAGGACAATTCACGAGGTAACTGACCCAATTGTCCTTTCTATATCTTCTTTCAGGCCACGGATTCGTCACTGTAGGGAAGTAACAAAGCAGTTCTCCACAGTAATTAACAATGGGAGAGAACCATGTAAGCAGATAGCAAAACCCTAGAGCAGAATTAAAGAAAGGACAGTTGCAGAAGGCAGGACCGAATCCAGAATCTTCTGAAGGAATCACCTCCCAAAGGCAGCCTCAACAGAGTCCAACAAGTCTACCTTGTAGTGCCTGGTGAAGATATGCAAACTCTTCCAAGTTACAGCCCTACAAATTTCCCCATAGACACCCTAGCTCTCACAGCCCAATTAGCAGCTGCCCACACTCCTGATAGAATGAGTCATTACCCCAGATGGGGGAGTGAGGTCAGCTGTCCTATAGGCCTCTCTAATACAGGTTGACACCCATTTAGAAAGGACAGACTTGGTCGCCTTACAGCCCTTGGAAGGGGGGTGGTAGCTGACAAAAAGGGCAGAAGTACATCTGAAGGACTCTGTGCGGTTCAAATAAGCCTTCAATGCCCATCTAACATCAAGGTTATGCCACAGCTACTCTAGAGGATGCCTAGGACGGGGGCAGAAAAGGCAAAATGACTTCTTGTTCCCTATGGAAAGGTGTATTGACCTTAGGAACAGAGACGGGTCTAAGTGCAGCACCACTGACTCCTTATGAAAGGAGCACAAACCCGGGTCCATAGACAAGGCCCCCAACTCAGAAACCCTCCTAGCTGAGGTAACTGCAATAAGAAAAGCCAATTTGATGGAAAGAAAATAAATGGAAATTTCTTGTAATGGTTCAAAGGGGAGGCCTTGTTAACGATTTCAGAATCACGTTCAGGTTGTATGAGGGAAACACATGGACCACCGATGGTGACAACAGTTGGACTGCTTTGAGAAATCTCCTGACATGGGGGTACACAGAGAGTCTGAGATCTCCTAGAACCCCTAGGGTACTATCCAGGACAGCTACCTGATAGGACAGGGTACTGGGGCATAAATCCCTATCCAGTCCCTCCTGGAGGGACTGCAAAATCTGGCCTATGCTAGGGCATTGGGGTTCTATTTGGGCCTGGTGGCACCACTGTACAAAAACTTTCCAGGTGCACAAGTAAATGCACTGGGTCGATTTTCTCTTCAAGGCCATGAGAGTCTTAAGAATGGTGTCAGAATAGCCCAGAGATCGGAGGGCTAGGGACTCAAGAGCCAGGCTGTCAGAAACCCCAGGTTCTCATAGTAAATACCGGGGCCTTCTGACAGAAGCTTGTGGTCAGGCTGAAGCTCCAGCATCTCCATTCTGGACATGGTGACTAGATCTGTGAACCACGGTCGATGAGGCCAACACAGCACCATGAGAATCAGAGTAGCCTGTTCCATCCTGCATTTGTGAATCATGCAAGAGAATGGGGGAAAATGCGTATAGCAGTCCCAAAGGTCATGACTGGTTCAGGGCATCTTGAACCTCTGCAGCTTGATGGAAGCTGCATGACATTAAGTGGAGCATTTTTAGCGTTCCCTGTCGCGGCAAACAGGTCCATGATTAGGGTGCCGAACCCGTCCACAATTGTCTGAAACACTGGTCTCTCAGCCAGTCACTCTCCCAGGTCCAGCTGTATCCTGCCGAGCCAATCCGCTTCTACATTATCCATGCCCTTTATGTGCAGCGCTGAGATTGATAGGACATGGCTCTCCGCCCAGGACAATAGCAGGGTGGCTTCCTCATGAAGGTCCCAGGGCCTGGATCCGCCCTGGTTCTTTACGTAAGCAAGCATCGTGGTGTTGTCAGTGAAGACAAGAACATGGAAGTTTAGGAGTTGTGGTGTGAAGTGAATCTGCGCTAGTCGTATGGCTTGAAGCTCTAACCAATTGATACTGTGCGAGAGTTCCTGCACCGACCAGGCTCCTTGTGTGAAGCTCCAATCCAGGTGTGCCCCCCAACCTAGCAGGCTGGCATCTGTGGTGTCTATGACCCTCTCCGGGTCAGCCAAGGCAACTCCTAGATGGAACCTCAGAGGATCCATCCACCAGTCTAGGGATTAAAGTGTCTGAGGCAGGACCCTGAGCTTTACTGACCGGTTTTCGATGATGTGCACCTGCCATGGTCGCAGAAATCTTTGGAGTGGGTGCAGATGGAAGCATGCCCAAGCGACATGTCTGATGCATGACACCATGAATCCCTGGAGAGATGCCAGTTCTTGAGGTCTACCTGTCCCGGGACCTGATCAGAGAGATCAGATCCTGTATTTTGTTCTGTCTCTGAGCTGGGAAAAAGCACCCTATTGAAGAAAAGACCTAGGTGCTCCAATCGCTGAGTGGAATCAAGTGACTCTTCTCCTGACTGATAAGAAATCCATGGAACTCGGTAGTCTATGGTCATTAGGAGGTGAATAGTGTCAGGCCTTGAGTTAGTGCCCTGACCAAGAGGTCGTCTAGGTATGAAGAGACTGCTACGCCTCTGGTTCATAGGTTCGTTATGAGGGGAATCAACACCTTTGTGAAAGTTCTCGGGGCCGTGACTAGGCCAAATGATAATGGTTGTTATTGCCACTGTTCCCCTTCGTAGGCGAAGCTGAGCCATTGTCTGTGTCTGGGGCAGATTGGGACATGAAGGTAGGCATCCTTCAGGTCCAGAGAACCCATCCAGTACCCCAGGGCTAGTGAGAGGCATATGGAGCTGAGGGTCTTCATTTTAAATTTTTGTGTTCTGACCGACGCGTTCAGGTTTTTTAGGTCAAGAACTGCCCGCCAGGAGCCATTCTTCTTTTCCACCAGGAACAGGATGGAATACAAGCCTCTGCCTTGTTCCCCGCTGGGGACCCTTTCTATCGCCCCTGTCTACTAGGCGAATGATCTCTTGTGTCACAGCCTGGTGTTTGAGAATGCTCCTGGAGTGAGGGGAAACGCAAAAGAACTCCCTTGGGGGAGACTTGAATTCTAACCCTGGGCAATTGTTTCTGTGACCCACTCGTTGGAGGTTGCGTCTTCCCACCTTTGGGCGAAGGACATTTGGCCGCCTCTAAGCAGTGGCGAGTGCTTGGAACAGGAGCTGGAAAAGTCATGCTTCAGGTTTACCTGGCTGAGAGCCGGGGTGCATCTTGGATCGGGGAGAGAAGGAAGATTGACCTGATCTAGGTCCACGGCCTTGTGCTCCTTTGGAACGGGACTGGTAGTGCCCTCCTGCGCCAGCTGATGGTGCCTTCCTGGAGTGCGTGTTTGCATAGGAAGTACACTGAATTGGAGGAAGTAAAGGAGCAAAAGGACTGAAATTGTTGGAAAGTTTGCTTCTTTTCTTTATTAGAAGCCTCTGAAATGGCTTTGTCCATAGAGGCCCCGAAAAGATTCTCCCCCTTGAAGGGTCCATTGACTAGCAGATTTTTGGCATGTGAATCAGCGCGCCAGGAGCGTAACCAGAGCCTGCATATGTATGTATGTATGTGTGAGTGCGTGCGTGCGTGCGTGTGAGAGAGAGAATAACTGTCATACATCTAGCCACCTAGGTAACTGCATCCTTAGAAACCTCAGCTAGGAATGCGTGGGCTAAGGTAGTGTTAGTAGCAAATTTGCGGGAGATCCCTTCATTGACCCCTGGCCCTTTGTCCTACTGGAACCATTTTATGATTGCCCTAACCACATATGAGGTGGCTGTGGACATTTGGAAAATGGTGGAAAGGGCCTCATTTTTTTGCAGAAGCCTATTTCTATGCTCCTGTCAGTCTGGTTCTTAGGGTAAAGGTCCTCCTCTGCCAGGAAGAGAATGGCGGGCAAGGGATCCTGTGACTGCATCCACTCTGGGGGTGCGGAAGACTGGGGTACTCTGGAAAATTCGTAAAGGGTATATCTCTGTTCTTATTCAACTTCTGAGTCTTACTGGATTGCTTCCACTGCCCTCGGACAATTTTTTCAAGGGTACTGTCCAGGATGATACCCTTGGATTTGCCTGAAGCCTTAGGGATATAATTCCTATCAGAGTCTTCCTCCTCAACTGAAGAATCAGTCTCTTTTCTTTAGCTTCTTAGGCCACATTTTAAATACCCGTTGGGATCTTTGGAGGAGCTTCGCCCCCGAAATGGTGGGGAACTCCCTACCAGGTTCTTTTGGGCCCTGGGACAGAGGCTCCTCAATGTCCATGGGCTCCATATCAGACCCCTGGTGAGAGTCATCGTGGGAGGCCTGCTCTGTGTCCCCCTGCTGTGAGGAATTTTCCTCTTCCACCGGCTTTTTTTTGGGGGGGGGGTGTGGTCTGCATTTCTTGGGCCTCTTTTTAGGTGTGTGTGTGGGGGGGGGAGAGAACCTCCTCCTCAACTCCTGAATCAAGTTCCCCCTCCTCCAAGTCTCTGGGGTCCTCAAACTCCTCCTCTGCATCAGAGGAGCCCACCAGGGCGTGTACAGAGTCCTCTTCAGGGGCCTTAGGTTCTTTCTTCGGAGAGGGGCGTTTGCCTTTCCCTGCCTGCTTAGATTTGGCGCCGGGGGAGGAGGGGGCTGAGGCGCTTCTTAGGGCGCCCGTGTGTATGGGGTGGTGGTGGCAGAGGACTTCACCTCATTGCAGGCTAGGGCCATGAGGATCTTATTCAACGCCTCAAACTGCACTAGGTCCAGGGAGGGCCCCCCGCTTACTGACTCCTGTGGGCATCCTTCTTGTCCTCCAATTCCTCCTGGGCTACCACCTCCTCCTTGGTGTGGGTCCGCTGTTCCTCCAGTACCTTCGTCGGCCTGGGCATCGGCTGCAGGGGCCGTGGCTAAGTGGAAAAAGTGGCGCCGCCAGGCGCAGAGCTGTCCGACATAGCAGGTCTTCATTGAGCGGAGGAAAGTGCCTGGACGGGACTTTGCCGACGCCTGTTCTACCCTCCGGCCATGCCTGTGGGGACAGTAGCGGCAGGGGCAATATGGAGGAGAGGCCAGTCTTGGTGCAGCTGCCGGGTGGCTAAATAAACTAGAGGAATAACCCTCGTCCCTCAACTAAGCCCCCTGCAAGGATTTTTTTTTAGCAAGAAGGGGAGGGGGGGAGAAAGTGCTGCCAGGGTGCAGAGCACTCACGCTAACCTCCTGCCAGTCCAGAGGCAGACTTTCAACCGGGGATGAAGGGCGTGATCACCCTAGAGCATGCCCAGTTGAAATCTGTTACTGCCTCCTACAGGTCAGGAAGGAGATCACTCCCTATGATGACGAATCCACAGCCTGAAAGAAGATACAGAAAGGGCTCTTTTTTTATTTAACTTTAAATCAAGAAAAACTTCATGGCTTTAAAACTTCAGATGCCAATATAGATCAACACTGCTCATAATTCACCTCTACTGTATACGTAATGAAAATGCTACATTATGTTTTAATATGTAAATGACAAACTTCTTTTTACTTAGTATTTCCCAAACACTCAGCCCTCACTCACACATTTCATGTGCTGCTTGTAGATGCCACCAGTGGCACCACTCAGTGCCTTCCCTCTCCCCAGCCTTGGCTCCGATGGGAAGGGGGGTCACAGTCATGGAAGGGTTCTTCCCTGGCCGAGATCCTCTTTCAATCAGAAGCAGCACTCACATGCTCTCCCAAATGAGGAGAGAGTGATCACAATCTCTCAGCTGAGAGGCAGCTACGAGAGAGAGAGAGAGAGAGAGAGGAGGATGAAGAAAGGACTTTCTCTAGAGGATCTGTACCTGCACCCCTCTTTCCATTTGGGAAAGGAATCAAGAGGAGAACAGGAGCCCTGTGGATCCTACGGAGAAGCCTCACCCCTCTCTCGCTCCCCTTGGTTCCTTTCCCAAACCGAGGGAAGAGTGTGGGCACAGACCCTCTGGAGGTCATTTCTGCACCCCCTGCCTCGCTTCTCCTTTTGCAGTCTCCTGTCAGCTGAGAGAGCACAATCACTCTCCTCTATCAACCACACTAGGCGTGACTCTATGGTGCTGGCAGACCTGGATGCGGACAAGGCCACAACCAACCTAATTAATGAGATGCAGCAACATGGGTGCACATTAGCACGCACTGGCCTACAATGTCCCTGGACATCGCCATGGACAGCAAGTTGGGGCTGCGAGTTAACATCTGGCGAAAACCTAACACGGGCAGGCCAATTTCCAGCTGGTGGTTGCTAATGTTGGCTATCATCTTGTTTATTTTCACCCAAAGTCAATTTCACATGGGGCACAGGCACAAATGTTTGCAAGACTGTGTCCTATGTTTGTGTTTGAAAATATTTCTAGGTTCTCTTTTTATGTGTAAGAGGGCAACCTGAACACAAATAAGACTTTGGTGACATTCTGTTTACAGAAATTTTGCATGGGAAAGAGCATCGGTACAAATAAAGTGGATGACAAATTTTCTATTACATCAAGATGATCAATCTTAAAGTAGTTTCTGCAGAGACACAAATATTGCTGTCAATATTGACAGCAATCTAGTTAAACTGACAATGCAACTCAGTAATATTCTAAGCAGAATGTTGCTGTTAACTCTAGAAGCTTGAGCTCAGAGGCAGAAAATAAAGATCCCCAGAGGAAACTAGCTGGCTACAGGTATGTCAAGATGACAAACTATTCACTATCACATGATCCACTCAAAGCGCTCTTCTTGCTAAAGGAAAAATGCTGTGACAAGAGAAAATGGAAACTCTTGTGATTACCGAACACAGACAACAACGCAAGTGGTTCTGCAACTCTTCTGTACAAATTAGTAGCATTTTACTTTTATTAGTAACTAAAGTATTATAGGATTATATTTTTAAAAGGGAGATGCTTTGGAACAAAATCTAGTATGCTAAATCAAAGATATGAATACATTTTCTGTCCTGTTTGCATATCATTTCCCTGGTCCCCTAAGCACCTTCGTCCCTTCTCACTTGCTGCCCCCCATGCCTGGAACTCCCTCCCTGTCCACATCCGCCTTGCTCCCTCCCTTCATACCTTCAAAACTCTCCTTAAAACTCACCTCTTTCGCTCTGCTCTGTCTGACTCTTTATCCTGCTGAGCCACTATTCCTATCCCTACGATCGGTTTGCCCTTATCCTTGCAACATGGACCTGCCTGCTGTCATTCTCATCGTAACCAAGCCAAGTACGTGCACTTGAGACCTCGCATCTTCATGAATGTTAGACCCCTTGTCTCTCCCTCTGTTCCCCTTCCTAAGTCTCTCCCCCAGCTCCTGTCTCTCAGATTGTAAGCCCTAGGGGCAGGGACCGTGTCTGTTTTATTACTTTGTAAAGTGGCAGGTACACTGCTGGCGCTATATAAATGTTTGTTAATAATAATAATAATAATAATAATAATAATATCATGTGCATTATCATTAGTTTGTATAAATCAGTGCAACATCGGGTAAAAACAAACAAGATGGGGATAAGCCAGATCTTCTGACCACCTGGGGGAGAGCCACTGCAGCTGCCACTCCTTGGGTTGTCAGGCAGTTCAAATGAACAGCTTCCCAGCGGGGAGGGGGGAGAAGAACTTCTGTCACGAGGTCCTCCACACTACAAGTCTGCTAAGGAGCTATCCCCATTACAGGACTCCTGGACCCCTACTGCTCGGCAGGATTGGGCCACTGGGAGGAGTTGCCACTAAGCAGCTGATTGTGGGCCCCCCAGAAGTGTGCCCTCATCCGGCCCAGGTGCACAGGCCCAACAGCTGTTGAGGTGGCATGGAGGAGGCCCCCCCGCTCCCAATAGCTCTTTAGCATTCATGTGCCAGGGCCAGGTGATGGCGCTCGCTTGCTTCTTCTGATCAGCATTTTGGCAGGCGGGGTGCATGCACCAAACAGCTGATGGAGGCCATGGAGGAGTGCTACTGATCAGGTGCTTGTCGCGTGTGAATCCGGGCTGGAGGGCGTTCCTCCAGCTACCCCCAGCATCTGTTTAACCAAACAGCTGATGGGGTGTGTGTGCTGGAATGCACGCACCAAGCCCACAAAACAGCTGATTGCCAGGGGGGCCTGGAGGAGCATGCTCACCTTGCCTGGTTGTGTGCACCAAACAGCTGATTGGGGGCACCCCTCCAGACCCACCTGATCAGCGGTTTAATGTGCCAAGGCGAGTCCACTCCTCTAGGCCCCACATTTATTTATTTATTTACTTACTTCAATTTCTAGGCCACTCCCTCCTGCTACTGTAGCTCGGGGCAGTGTACAACATAATAAAGAATAAAAATATAAAACATCAATAAAAACAGAATATAAACAATAATCTAAAATTACAAATAAAATACATCACAGAATAGTTAAAAAACAAACAAACCTCCCACTCTCCATCTCCCTCACCAAAAGCCTGGCAGAACAGTCAGGTCTTACATTGTTTCCAGACAGAGGGAAGGTTCGGGGCCAAGCAGACATCCATTTGGGGGAAGTTCCACAGCATTGGCGTGGCCACCGAAAACACCCTCCACATCGTCACCACCCGAAAAACTCGGGGAACTCCAAGGAGGATGTCCCTGGACAACTGCAGGGGCCAATCCAGGACCCAGGGGGTGAGGCGATCCAGCAGACAAGTGGGGCCTGGGCCAGATAGGGCTTTATACGCCAAACCCAACACCTTGAATTGAGCCCGAAAAACTGTAAGTAGACAGTGCAGAGACGGGAGCACTGGTTTAATGTGCTCACGGCAACCTGTCCCAGTAAGGAGGCAGGCCACCGCATTCTGCTCCAGCTGCAGTTTCCGGACCATCACCAAGGGTAGCCCCACGTAGAGCACACTGCAGTAGTCCAGTCTTAAGATGATGAAAGCATGATGATGGTGGCTAGGTCAGAGTCTAGACATACAGACAAAGGTGTCATACCAGATGTAATTGGCAAACTGCTTCCCTTGCCACAGCCGCCACCTGGGCATCCAGGCAGAGCTGTGAGTCGAAGAGCACCCCCAGACTGTGAACCTGAGGGACCAACGTAGCGCGGACCCCATCAATGATGGGTGCCACCACTCCCTCAGCCCCTCCCACCAGCATCATCTCTTCTCGGGATACTGTCAGGTCCCGGGGTTGGGGGAGAGGAGGGATTCCGGGCTGGCTACGCTTGCGGGGATTTCCCTGCCTCCGGCGGCGCTGCTCGGCCCCCTGCTCGGGCGCACGCCAGTGTGCGTCAGGGACACCTGACCCAGAGGACGCACGCACAAGCGTGGCGTCCCTGGGTTCCCCGGCAACCGCGGATCCACGACGCATGCCGGCAATAGACCCGGAAGTGGGGCCGCGGCGTTCTGCACGCCTCCGGGCGAGACAATAGGGCAGGGCTATTTAAACCCTGCAGAAGCAAGCTGCAGTGCTGGTGATCGGACGTAGCGCCGTGAGACTGGCCCCTGGAGCATTGTATGTGGAGCGGAGTTGTGGAGAGCGAGAGCGAGACTGAGAGAGTGACGAGCGGGTGTAGTGAGAGCAAGGTGAGTGACTGAGAGAGTGGGTGTTGATAACGTGTGTGTGGTGAGAACGTGGATTTAGCCTTCCCTGAGTACCTGTCCCCCTTATTCCCTGTGTGAGTACCCTATCCCTTCCCTAGGGGATCCTGGGGCTCCCGGTGAACCCTTCCCTGAACCCCGCACTGAACCACCACCCCCCTTCCTGGGCCCCCGAAGGAGTGTGGATAAGAGTGGGCACTTTGTCCTTTGCCAGTCCCCGTGATGAGCTTCGGCTGGGACCTGCTCTTGTAGCCCGCTCCCATAGCCAATATAAGACCCTGAGGGACTATTTAAAGGGACAAGCGTCCTCGCAACTGGAGAGTGAGAGAGTGTGTGTAAGGGAGAGCCTTCCTGGTCTCTCACACTTCTCGGGATACAGTCTCAGATGGCTCACCCTCATCCAGTCACCCACAGCGATCAGACACTGGGTAAGCACTGAGACTGTCAGGCCTGGGTCAGCTGAAAAAGAGAGGTAAAGTTGGATGTCATTAGGATATTGACGCCGCACACCAAGCCCTCTGACGACCTCACCCAAAGACTGCATATACACGTTGAACAGGCGAAGGGACAGAATAGAACCATGCAGGACTCCAAACGTGAGGTCCCGGGGAGATGATGAACAGTCACTCAGTACCACACGTTGAGTTCTCCCAGCTAGGAAGGAATGGAACCATTCGAGAACAGTATTGCCCACCCCAGCTTGGTCCCACAAGCAGGCCACCAACATCTCATGGTTAACAGTGTCAAATGCAGCTGAGAGATGTAAGAGGATCAACAGGGTCAACTGACCCTGGTCAAGCTCACGGTAGAGGTAGTCGACCAAGGTCACAAGCGCAGTCTCCGTGCCAAAACCCGGACTGCAAGGGATCCAGAAAACTGACACAGTCCTGATGCCTCTGAAGCTGCTGGGCCACCATCCATTCAATAACCTTCCCTAAAAAGCTAGGGTCAGCTGAAAAGCTGTTTGGCAGTCAGGGTGAGCGTGCTCCTCCAGGCCGATCCTTGTGACCAGGCTGTCTCTGTTAGACAGGAGAGTGTACGTTAGCCTGGGATTAGCGCGGTTGATGACATGTCCTGTAGTAGCCGGCCCCCACCCCACAGCAATAGTGGGCAAATATCTGGCAGCTACCGAACTGACGAACATGACACTTATGGGCCACTGCATCCTACTGTCATTTGTTTTCACCCACAGTTGGCTTTAGTGAAACTATGACAATTTATAACAGATGACAATCTAGCCTTCTCAAATTCCCTGTACTTAGTGTGGTAAACAGAAATGGGATAGATTTGCAGTCACAGCATTTTCTGAAACCTCTACAGAAAAGCAAGCAAGTACTAGTTTGGAAAATACATCAGTGCACTGATGTGGTGTGTCTTATTAAGAAACTGGATTTATCTCTAAAATTAAGGTAGTGCAGGCAAATGTTTGAGTGTTAGTGATATTTTATACAACACTATGAAAACACTGTCAGAAAAGCTCCAGTTATGTACACAATTTTAAATTGTGCATAAATTTATATCGAAATGTTTCACAGCAAACTGAAATACTACATTAGTTTGCAAGTAAAACAATCCATAAGTTGTGGAAGCAGACAGAAAGTACTGCTGGCAGTAGTTCGTACTCCATATCAATACTGATGTAATGTTTCAGCATAATGGTAGGGAGCAATGAATTTCTGAAGGTACTCCTCCTTTTGATCAAATCTGAAAAAGAGACCTGCACTGATGGCGTCCATGTAAAGCAAGGGAACCTATGGGCCAAATATGACCTGTGGCTGGGTCCCCTGCCCCGTTTCTAGTTCCTGGATCTGGCTCATGGGCCAATTTATTATTATTATAAGCATTTATATAGTGCTAGCGATGTACCAGGTGCTTTACAGAGAATAAGATAGACACGGTCCCTGCCCCAGAGCTTACAATCTAACCAACCAAACCTCAGACATTGAAGATAAAAACAGATATGTGGGTGGTACTGCGGCTCCCTGGCCCAGGCCAAGGTGGGAAACTGCAGCTGACACATCCTGGGTTGGGGAGGGGCACTTAACAAGTCTGCCTGTGGCTGGAGAGATGTCCAGCCACCCACATGGCCCAGGTAGGGCGGGGATCACAACAAATATGAGGGTGGACGCCCCCGCCCTGCTCCTAGCACCCTGCCATGGCGGCCCCTAGCCATGGTGGGGGTGGCAGGGTTGAACCCATGTGCTAGCCCACGGTGGCGGCCCTTAGCCTGGGCTGCGTCTTTGGGCAATTTGTGAGAATAAAGCCCCAGGCTAACATCTGGTGGGGCGTAAACACCAGTGTGTCCTGGACCACAGTGGGCCATCATCACATCTGTTTTTACCCATAAAGATTTAACTCATGGGGGAAGAGAGCGAAGATGAGGGTATATGTCTATCCCCATCCTTCCTGTGTCCTGAGCACACATTTTAAGCACTTCCAACCCAACTCTTATCTGGCCTGCTGGATTAATCTTGAAGATGGTCAACAACACTGGAGCTAGAGGATTAGGATACATATTTTAATCAAAGATGGGATTTCTCTCTCAAAGATATGCTCTAACTCAACCAGAATTACTGGGTAAAAATCTATGGCCTATATTAGACCTTAAGATGCTGATCTAATTACAATTTAAGTTTTCAAATTATCCTTTTATTGTTATTTTTGGTCTCCCAAAAATGAGGAAGACTTTTCCAACACAGGCAAAGACACTCCCACTGCTTCCCTTTGCTTTCTCCTGAAGCCCGAGCAAAGGAAAGGCAGAGACTGGGTGGCCAGAGAAGTAAGATTATGGGTGTAAGTACTGTGGTGAATTCGGGTTACAGGCACGTCTGTTGCTGCAGAAGGAAGGCCTCAGCTGAGAGTTGGAGAACTAAGCAGAACACGTAAGTGCTAGAGAGCTTGCATCCATTTCTGTGCCCCATGCCTGACCTTAGCCCCTGCGGATGCAAAGCCTGAGGCTGCCATACTTTAATGATGGCCCTGCCTGATTAGTACTGTTCACAATACTGTTCACAATTCATACACAAAACCCAGCAGTTTCAATTAGATCACTCATTATTCAATTTCCACCTCAACACATTGTGGGACAGATTACTCATAAAGGCTGTCTTATTTTCTCTTTAGGGGAAATGGAATTTGTGCAATGGCCTTGGTTTGACATCCTTAGCATCTCCCTTGAGTTGTATACTGAGTTTTCCAAGATGCATCTATTGTACAGGCTCTTACTATATATATATATATAGTGGAAAAGCAGGAGTTAATTTGGCTCAACATAGCTTTCCAAGTGGTGACACATCACTCACCGCCATTCTTCCTGAATAACACCTCCTGATCTGTTTCACTTGGGATGTGCTGCAATTCTGTTTTACACAGATGTGCACAAAAATGACAAAAACAAATCCCTAATATCAGGCAATGTCAAGTTTTGAAAGGCTGGCAGATTTAAATTCCCCACAGTTCATGACATAACTGATCCCAGAAAGAGCTTATGATGTCAAGGAAGGTTGGTACTTCAATGTCAGTACTGTGTGTGCATGCACTTGCTGTTTAAGAAATGTAGTATTTTTAACTTTTGACAATTATGTTAATTTCAGTTTGTGCTTTCCACCAAAAGGAAACTGCAAACTGCGCAAATGATCTGCAAATAGAGCCATTGTCAAACTACCACAAACAGTACTCAGCCCTTTGCTGTTATTTATAAAGAAATACAAAAAGGGGTGGGGGGGCTGTTTGTTTTGTCAGGCAATGCAAGCCTTTAATATCTCCAGTCATCCAGACTTTCAATTGAGATTTATTAACCTGTCAAACAAAAGAAATTTTACAACATACACAATTGCAGTTCATTTCAGCACATTTATTACTCTATAAACAGAAAATCACTTTTTCCCTTAAGAGGGTCTTGTCCCTTTTTCTTCTCCTTGAAACAAAAAAGAGAAGAGAATGGTCTGACATAAGAAAATTCTGAGATTTTGAGGGGAGGGGGGAGGAAGGGGGGAAGAGAAGAGACAGAGAAATGAATAGTCATGAAGCTATAAAATTCTGAAAATATGAGACCATAAATGTAAACGTTAAAATAAATTGAATTACACAGTGACTGCCTCCTTTAAAAATGTAGAGTAAAAAGCAGATAGGATCTGTGGATTTCAATGGCCCTTTGTTCACAAGAGCCAAGAGTAAGACAGCTCTCCATATTGATAGTAATAGATCTATCAGCTGAATTCATTAGCATTGATCTCAATATATTGAAAATCTGTACTAGCTCGTGTGGATGGAACTTTTCAAAAATTTTGTCTTTTGTCTACTGAGTAGGCCGCACTCAGTGATAATGGTTAGCTGCAGATGAACAGGATGGCAGGGTTCTTCAGATGCCTCAGGGTCAGCAGACATGAAAAGCTATCACATACTTTCTGTGATTGGTGCTGGTTGTTTGCTCTGACTTCCTTGTGAAATAGGTGGGAAACAAGATGAAAGAAAAATATGAATTAAAGAGACATGATACAGAAGGTTTTGATGGGAACGTTGTAGGGAATGAAAAGCTCAGGGAAATGGCTTAAGAGGAGGTTTAGAATGTGGTTATGCTTTTTTGAGATTTAAAGAATGGCAAACCCTACAAAGGGAACAAGTTTAGACACTGAAGGCTCTCTCTACCCTGTAGGGGAGAGGGGGTTGTGATAAATGTAGACAGACTTCTTACCATTCTCATTTACTGTGCAAGTGAAACAGCTTTTGAAGGTAGCATAGTCTAATTATCAGTATTATAGGTGACTTCAATATGCCCATCCTATGCAAAAATATAACAGAATGCATGATCAATCAAGCTGTAAGACAGGATTTTCTGATCCATCGAAAGATCATTTCCCCTTCAGGAAAATGAAACCAATCATGTGCAACTGACCTGCAAAACTACCATGTAATCTAGGGTAGCCTATTTTCAAAATCTTACATGCCTCTCCCCAGCCAAAAAATGCCATAAGAAAACATTTGTAAACAAATTACTCCACCTACTGGATGAAGACAAAGTAGTTGCAGTCCCAGAAAGAGGATATCTTTTACTGGACCAACTTCTGTTGGTGAGAGCATACAAGATTTTAGGACCAAAAGGGCAATGACATCATCACACACTGTTCATCTACTCGATACTCCTCTGTTACCCCAAAACTAGGTTTGATGGTCAAACTGATGAGAAAAAGGGGACTTCTTTGGCACACCACCTAATTTTGGACATTGTGTATAGTGCAGCTGCAATCTGGCATCTATGTTTGAAAATCATAAGAACTTCCACCCGGTAGTCATGTTGTAGAGGCAATTGAGGTACTATCACATAGCCAAAGAATAAGCTTTAGATTATTTAAAGCAATTATTCACTCTTTTAGTACTTTGGAATAGTTTCTCTGCTTCTTTAATCATCTCCACAGCAAACGTCATGGTGAGCAGAAAAACTGGTTGTCCTGGAACTTCTGACAAAAATGGAATATTGTTTGCTATTAGTTTTCAAATTGCATCACCAGCAAGACCTCTCAAATTAAAACTGGAAGGTCCTTGTTTCTCACGAAGTATCCTCATCTAGGAGAGCTGAGGCAAAAATCTATTTCTGAATGAGTTTCAGCTTTTTTTTTTCAGTTGAGGCATGGGAACTGTGTTGGAACTTACGTCAGAGACTTTTGAATGAGTTCTGTTTCCCTTATGGATAGTGAAAGTCATGGAAATGTTGAGTATTTTGTTGGAGACAATTGTTAGTGTCTGACTTAGAATGTGCAAGATGCCAGCATCCTTTAGAGAAGTATCTGATCTTCTGATAGTTCCAGCAGTATATTCTCAGGTTAGTTGACAATCAGGAGTTATGATTAAAATGACCATAACAGATTGAGGACCTAGTTCTGGTAACAGATTAATCTTGAATGATTTTTACAACCTTCTTCAAGGCCAGCACCTTATATAATATGCTATTCACCAAGGCCAAATCCAGGTATGTGCAGAAAATGCAATTACACAGGGCCCCATGCCCAATACATGGGGTCAATGAATGGACTCGAAATGACAATGTGAGTGTGATAAGACACTGGTATAAAATATGGGTCCACAGGGCCTGCCAACACCTTGTCCCTTGAAAGGGATGTTATGTTTCATTAAACATCAAATTAATTACTATGCGTCCCCCACCCCAATGATGGAACAACCTGTATCTGATTAAGGCCAGGAAGGTAGAAGTATATACCTAGTGTGCTGAGTATGTGTGTTTTTGATGGGGTGGGGCGCGTATCTGGTGGCTAAGCAATTAATAGTGCATCTGTCACACATTTCAGGACAACCACAGCTCCAACTTTATGGCAACTCCCTACAGTGAAAAGGGCAGTACTGGGGACAAGCTCATAAGCCTTCTCACTGCAGTGCTTGTACATGGCACCTGATGCTGGTTCAGTCCTCCTCACCCTCTGAGTGGCTAAATGTGTCACGTCCCAGAACAGCCAAGGAGTGGCCGCTCTTTCCAATTCCGGGGAAGCCTGGAGCGATAAAGAGTGCCTTTTGGAAGGGCAGGGGGTGTGAATCTGGAGTCAAAGCAGAGTGATTTCCTCCTACCTCAGGGTGGTCCCATAGCACATGGAGATGAACTTCCTGCAGGGATAGATGGGAGGTCAGAACATCAGACCCCAGCCTTGGGTCTGAGACAATAGGTGCTTTTAAACTGACGGCAGCCACTGTTCTGCCTGCGCAGGCCTGCTTCACCCCAAGGTTTGACAATCTGTTTAAAAGTGCCCTGCCAGAAATGCAAGAGGAGCAGGCACGGGGACAGCCCTGTTGGTGTCACTCCAGAACATCCTGGAGTGTCACTGGCGGAGCAGGCTGGCCAAAACCAGGACACCTGCCCGGAGTGGAGCTGCAGTCATCTGCTGGGTGGACCCAAGCTTCAGCTCTGTGCCTGGCTGGCCACTGCCCTTGACAGCACCACAGAGTTGCGGGCACCAGCCTAGAGCATTGGGTGATTGCACACAACTCTATGGTGCAAGGGAGGGGGGACACCCCATGGACGGACTGTGGGCCAGGGAAACCACTGGGTTCTTTTAAAGCAGATCCAGGATGAGCTGGAAGCTAGGGTGCACCCCTGGAGCAGCTCTGGGGGCAGGCAGCCTCCACATTTGTTTGTTTACAACAAACATGTCATGTACAATTAGGCAAGGTATGTCAGTTCTGTGTATCACTGGGGCCATGTAGCAGACTAGTGAGAAAGAAGCAGCGGCTCTGCAGAGGGAAAGCATATTATGGTACCTTTACTTTAACAAAAGACGGATATCAACCTTATCTATCATAGGAGGGGCCCCATCCTGCCATTTTGCATGGGGCTCCAACCACACTGGATCCAGCACTGTTATTCCATACAATAAATACAAAAGTCAACAAGAAAAACAAGACATCTAATCTTTTTGCTCTTTTCCAAGCTGCAGTTACCCCAATGTTTGGTCAGATCCTAAAGCAACATAGCACAGCATGTCATAAGTATTATGATGTCTTCATGCTGCACAGAAACGGAAATCCTTTTATTAAAATATAGCTTTCCAAGATGAATTTCTTCATCCTTGAAGTGACATTGAGCTTGAAGCTCTTTACCAGTAATCACTTTACACAAAGCCAGATCAGAAACTCAGCTCACATGGCAAACCTCAGGATCCAATGCACTGTTTAAAAAAATTCCTGAAAGGAGGAAAGTCTGAATTCATTCTTTTAAAAATAGATACATTCCAGAATTTCGTTAAGAAGTTGTAATTTACAATTGGGTTACTCAGAGTTGTTTATGAATAACTAACTTACTACATGATAACTGAAACTGTTCCAAGTCATTTCTCTCTTAGTCTTCTCCCCACTAAACTTAAAGAATGCTAAGAAAAACCAACTGTAAAGTAAATAATTTCTTAAGAAAAAATTAAACCACCACCAAGTCTTACTAACCAAGTACAAAAATCGTAAGGTACTCAACACAGTTTGGCTACCATAAGATTAACCATCTGTGATAGTGTGGCCTGGCTGTTGCCTAAAGTCTCTGCTGTATTGCGACCCAATAATCACTTTTATTGTTGCCCCAACTCCTGGCTCTCCTGATTCTGGCTCTTTCTTGTCCTTCTGAGGCACACTCAGTCCTGCAGATCACACCATACACTAACTGCTGTACCCCCTCCAGCTAATATCCTAGCATGTCAGTCCCCAACGTGCTTCAAACGTCTGACTGACTCTTGTAGTCCTTAGTCCATTCCTGGGCTGGCTACGAGTCTCTGGTTTTCTTGCAGGAGTCTATCTTCTCCAGATACATGGGTCATTCCACCACCCACACGCCACTGGAGAGCTTATTGGGCCTCTGCCTATGGGCTCACCAGTTCCCCTATACTGCCTCATGCCCAGCTTATGTTCCCATGCTCGCCCATGGTCTTCGTCCGTGTTCCTCAGCAGTATCACACCCAGCTGGTCCTCCCATTAGGTTTTTATCCTTTCACTTTCCATTTCCCAGGGACTGAGATTTTGTTCTGAATCCATTCCTGTAGTCTCCATCTTTCACAAGGCTTCTCCTTAAGAACATAAGAAATGCCATACTGGGTCAGACCCATTGTCCATTGAGCACAGCATCCTGTCTCTAACAGTGGCCAGCTATAGTAGCTTGAGAGAAATACAAGTACAGGTCATCGAGATGTGACTCATCTCCTGCTAACCACTCTCAACTACTGGTAGCCAAGGGTTTAAGCCCCAGCTAGTAAGCATTTATGGCTCTATCCTCTAAGAATGTATCTAGTTTCTGTTTGAAGCTAGTTATGGTGCTGGCTTTCACTGCCTCCTCTGGCAATGGATTCCACAACTGTATAGTCCGCCGAGTGCAAAAGTACTTCCTTTTGTTTGTTTTAAATTGTAGCCATTTAATTTCAGAGAGTGTCTCCTTGTTTTTTTATTGTGAGAAAGGGCAAACAACCGTTCCCTATTTACTTTTCCAACACCGCTCATGATTTTATAAATTTATATAATATTCCTCCTTAATTGCCTCTTCTCCAATCTAAACCACCATTAATCGGTTGAGCCTCTCCTCATACGGAAGTTAATCCATCCCTTTTATCATCTTTGTTACACTTCTCTGAACTATTTCCAATTCTATTGCATCTTTCCTGAGATGGAGCGACTAGAACTACACATAATATTCAAGGTGGGATTGTACCACAGATTTATATAGTGGTGTTAGGATATTTTCTCTTATCTTCCATTCCATTCACAATAATGTCTAGTATTCAGTTTGCCTTTTGGACTGCTGCCGCACACACTGGGCCAGTGTCTTCAAGGAACTATGCATAATGACTCCAAGATCCTTCTCCTAAGTGGTTACACCCAGATCAGAACCTAGTATTGTGTATGTAAAGTCAGGATTATTTTCCCTATTTATCACATTGCACTAAACATTTAATTTCATTTGCCATTTTATTGCCCAGTCATCTGGTTGTGCAAGATCCCTCTGTAGTCCCTCACAGTCTGCCTGAGTCTTCCCTATCCTGAATAAATTTGGTGTAATTTGCAAATTTAGCCATCCCACAGTTTACCCCTTCTGCCTTCTTCCAGATCATTAATGAATATGTTGAACAATACAGATCCTAGTACTGACCGCCGAAGCACCCTGTTGTTTACCTCTCTAAAACTTGAAAAACTTGAAAAAATTTATTCCTATCCTTTGTTTCCTGTCTTTTAACCAGATACCAATCCATGACAGGACTCGTCTTCTTATCCCATGACTACATAGTTTGCATAGGAATCTCTGGTGAGGGATTCTTTCAAAAGCTTTTTGAAAATCCAAATACACTATATAATAAACCAGATCACTGCTATTCATATGTTTATTAATAACCTCATAAAATTCTAATGAGGCATGACTTCCCTTTGCTAAGGACATGCTGGTTGTCTGCTGGAGGAAATTTTGGTTAGGTTCCATTTGCAGTTTTGATTCCACAACTTCCGGATTTAATTACAGATCCATGTTTAAAATCAATTAAAATCTTACTGGGCCATTATGCATGTGTGCTCCCTCTTCCAAAATGGTGTCAGCAGAGTCACAACCCATTTTGGAAAATGGCAGCTGGTCTGCAAATGTGCAAAATGGCAACTATGCATGTGAAGACTGGCTGCCCTTTTCTAAAATGGCATTTTTCCAAAATTCCATTTTGGAAAAAGGGTGTGCACGTGAAGGCCATTTTGCGCATGTGCAGTGTTCTTTTTTTTAAAATGAATTTCAAATCAAACCGCAACTGGCGTGTCTGACAGTTTTGGTTCGGTACAGATTGATCTGTAACGGATCAGTCCAAATCCATTAAGACCGCTCCTAGTCGTTACCCATCAAATCATGCCCACAGGTCTAATTCCCTAAGCCCGGGCTTGGTGTTCTCACAGCTCCCTGCCTCTGGGCTGAGGCCTTACAAGCTGCCTTGTCTGCCTCCTTGCAGGCCCCAGTGGTTACCCTAAAGCCCCAGTGGTTACCCTAGGGTATCGGGTATTTTGGGTTACCAATTCTGCCACTCCGTCCTATAACCTTGTATTACAGGCTCTGTCACTCCTACTTGTAGCCCTTCTTGGTACATAAAGCTGTTCTTACAGCAGTATCAATACCTCCTTCCCCTGCCTGTCTCCTGCAGGATTTATTCCCTTCTGGTTTCCCTCCAGCACTCTATCCCAGGTAGTAGTATCACCTGAAGCTTCTCAGGACAGTTCCTTCTCCCTCACTACTTCCTGATGATCTCAGTCTAAAGCCTGTGTTGGCTCTTAAGAGCCGAAGCCTGGGTCTGCTAACGTGGCCGGACGTAGGCACTGACCTGCCTGGAATCCCCTGAGCTACCTTGGCCTCAGATAGGCTTAATGCTCTTATCTCAGCCCATTAATGCTTTCATCAGTCAGTGAGTCTAAGATACTGGCTCAATTAACACCCTGGTTCCCCAGTCCTGTGCCTCCCTGCTTGGTTTACCAGCTCTGTCACCTCCTTGTAAGCCCTCCTGAAAAACTCCAGGGACTAGGGACAATATTTTTGCTTTGCTTAAACTTACCCAAGCATACTGCCAAAAGTCTTAATTGAGGTACTGCACCCGCAAGTGCCAAAAGTTCAAACAATAGCTGTGAAACTGCATATTTTTAATAAGCAAATTTACCGAGAAATTAATTAAAAATAATCCTTGTATCAATAAAACAGCTGCACTCATATGCTCTCATCAGATGACTCAAGTCAAATATCAACTCTGGCATGCTTTTGGCTTTCCATATATAAGTCAGAGGATGCAAATGTCAAAAGACAAAAAGACAAAGACTGAAAGAAAGAAGACTGGGGCAAACGCAGAAACCAAAAACTGGGCTCTGGAACGAAATTACTTCTTCTTTAAAAGATGCTACAGACAATACATTTGACTGACTCTTCATTCATCTATCTTCAAGAAATATTAAATTTAGAAATATGACTTCTTCGAAAACATTTCAAGAGTTCCTGCTGTAATGGAAGCTGTGACGCGTCACCTATGCATCCTTCTATGAATATTTAAGCAACATGGAGTTGTATAATATGCATTGCTAATGCATCTACTGTCTTCGCGTCTTCCTCCAACACACCGAGACATTCATTATCCGGCAAGGCGGTTATAAGAAATGGTTGCATAAACAAGAAGTGATCATTAATTTACAGTAATCACTTGATTACTGTAATCTCCTTCTCACTGGCTTCCCCCGCTCTCACCTTTCCCGCCTTATCGCCATCCAAAACTCGGCTGCCAGGGTCGTCCACCTCGCCCGTCGCTTCGACCACATGCAGCCCCTCTTCTCCTCTCTTCACTGACTTCCTCTTCTTGAACAAATCCTGCACAAGCTCCTAGTCTTCACCTATAAAGCTCTTCACAACTTTGCTCCCCACTACCTCTGCGCTAATTTCTCTCTGTACTCCAGTCTGTGAACTCTGCTCCTCCTCTGTCTCCTCTCTCGCCCTACCACACCTCCCCTGCTCCCCTAACTGCCTTAGTCCCTTCTCCTTAGCTGTCCCCCATACCTGGAACTCCCTCCCTGCCCACATCCGCCTCCTGCCTCCCTTTGTACCTTCAAATCCTTCCTCAAGACGCACCTCTTCCACTCTGCCCTCCCCAGCTCCTCACTCCCCTCACCTAACTCCTGCTCATACCCTCAATTAAGTACAATCTGTTACCTGAGGTCTGTGTACTCATATCCTCACTACACGGACCAGCCAGTCATCATTCTTGATGTAACCAAGCCAAACACATGCACCTGGGACCTCGCATCTTTGTGAATGTTACACTCCTTGCCTCTCCCTCTGTTCCCCTTCTTTTGTCTCCCCCCTATTCCCCATCTCTCAAATTGTGGTGCTGTCAGGGGCAGGGGCCGTGTCTATTCATTACTTTGTAAAATGCCGGGTACATTGCTTGCACTATATAAATGCTTGCTAATAATAATAATAATAATAATATAAACGCATAAGAACATAAGTAGTGCTATATTGAGTCAGACCAGTGGTCCATCAAGCCCAGCATTCTGTCCTCCGACAGTAGCCAATCTTGATCGCATGGGAGAAGAACCAACAGTCACAACGGGCAATCCATTCCCCGCTGTTCACTCCCAGCTTCCGACACTAAGAAGTTCATCCCGTAAGCTATTTGGTTAATAGTCATTAATGGACATTAATGGACATACTCTCTAAGAACCTATTACCCAGACAAAAAACCTTCGGTTTAAGAAGCTTGTTAAAGCGGCATTACAAATTATACTCAAGTGTCAACATGACAATAAATTGTATGTTAAGGCAACTTTATTAAATATCAGACAAATCTATACATTTTTCCTTTCTCATTCATTAATAATAAAAAAATATGACAACTGAAATTAAGATGCATATGCGTGGAATGGTGACTGAACAATATGTATACGTGATGAGGAATGTATACAATTTAATTTCAGTTAAGTCATATTTTTTTATTAATGAATGAGAAAAGAAAAATGTATAGATTGGTCTGATATTTAATAAAGTTCCCTTAACATACAATTTACTGTCATATTAACGTTTGAGTATGATTTGTAATGCTGGCCCCAGACACAAGAACACTGCAAGTGCACACAGGCGCTCACCCATTCCCCACGTGAAGCAACCTTTTTTTCCGCAGGTTTCTCTGTGCAGGGGTGATGGGTGGAGGTGTGTGTTACACAGGAGCCCACAAGCAACTGCTTTCATAAGAGACGCACCCACCCATGCCACTACATGGGTGCGTCTCGTGTAAAAGAGGTCACACACTCATTCACACACGTGCTCACACATTCATTCAAATTCATCAGTCACGCACACTAGACCAGGGGCGTAGCTAGGGTGCAATGGGCCCCTGGCCAACAAGTCAAGTTGGGCTCCCCTCTTTGTGTTCAGCCGGCAGGCCTAAGGGTGCCACCCGGCTCAGAGGGCCTGGGGGCACTGCTATCAAACACACATATGACACCCAAAATGGAGCCAGCCTATTAAGTGCATTATGCCATGAAAAGAGACATATACTAACCAGTTGAGTTGTGCCCCATAATCAATTCATGCTGCCCCCCACCACATAACCAGTTCATTTGCGCCCCCCATATAATCAAGTCAGTGTCACACTGCCCCCCACCACATAACCTGTTCATTTGCGCCCCTAGGGCAACGTGAACTGACTATATGGGGGGCACAAATGAACTGGTTATGGGATGGGGGTTTAAGGACAGTATTCCAGTTAGCAAAAAAATTATTAAGAAGAGTTAAATAGCAGCCATAATATTCTCAGAACCATATCTGCAGATTTTCGAAGATAGAATAGATATTGCTTTACATCCTAAATTCCTACCTAAGATAGTATAAGTAAGACAGTTGTGAGGATGTGGCCCTTTTGACAGGGGCCTCTCCCACCCAAGAACACGCAGATTTCAGAGTTCATGCGTGGGGGAGCCCTGTGTGAACGACGTGATGCGTGTGCATGTTGATTAAGGGTGCGTGTGTGCGCCTGTCTAACACGCATCCCCACTCATCCCCACACATAGAGCAACCAGGGAAAACGGTGGTGTGGATGAGTGGGGGGGTGAGTGAGGATGTGTGCGCGGCCGTGTGCATGCCCCACCCATGCACCGGCGTGCTTATGGACCCATCACCTAGTGGAACCATGTAGAAACAGCTTCTGAAGATCTACTCGAAGAAGAACAGAAGGCTGCTGCCTTGTAAACAAGGTTCTTCGAGATGGCTCCCAACATTCTCACAACACCCACCCTTCGAGCCCCGCATGGAATTTTCTTATATTCCTAGAAAGGGTTGGAAGGGGCTGTCATTCTGAGAGGAGTGCATTTTATACTAGAGGAGCTCGAGACCACCACATGTACTATTGTTTCAATATGGTGAGCATGCACAACCCAGTTGTGAGAATGTTAGGAGACATCTCGAAGAACCTTTTTTTACAAGGCAATAACCTTCTGATCACTCACATAGGGAGGAGCAGAGGCGGCTGGTGGGTTTTGAGGCTGGAGGGGCAGTAAGGCTAGCGAGCCTAGGGGCGGAGCCAGGGCAACGGTAGGCGGAGCCAGGGCAACGGTAGGTGGAATAACCCAGCAACAAGGAGTTCCCAGGGTTAACACAGTTTACATGCACCTCAAGCTTAAAATAAATAATTTATAAACCCAAAACACAGGCACTCATCCTTGTAAAGCACCCAAGTCACAGCCTGAGTCCAGTAGTTCATGATACTGAGGAGGACTGACAATGCCATGCATTCTACATAACCATGCAAGATTATCATTGGTCCCATTTAAAACCACAGATTGAAACCCA
>QEPC01000048.1:600527-630944 GCA_003113815.1 Sphenodon punctatus | reverse complement strand
TGTGCCTGCACTCGCTCCCCATGTGCCCCCCACTCCCTCCGTGTGCCCGCACTTGCTCCTCATGTGTCCCCCCGCTCCCCACCCCGGTGTGCCCGCACTCGCCCCCCATGTGCCCCCATCCCCCCATGTGCCCCCACTCCTGCAATTTACTCACCATGATGGGGCTGGCTCCTGACCTCTCCTCAGCGCCGCTGCCGATCTGTATCCAGGGAGGGAGGGAGGAAGGGACTTGGGGAGGCTAAGAGCTGAGAGCACATCAGCAGCTCTTAGTTCATACCAGGGGCACCTCTATTGGGCGCCCAGGTATGAAGTTTAGCCCTGCCTGGCCCCTGCAATGAAAGAGTGCCCCCTGCGGCACGACACTTCTAGCCGCCCACTCCGCATAAAGGGAGAATGCTTCCCTTTTGTCCCTGAAGGTTTCCTTAGGAAGACTTTGGGGGTGGGGGGTGAGTAGTCAATGGTTGTGTGTGAGCGTGCGCACACAACCGGTGAGAATCTTCAGAACCATCTCGAAGAACTTTGTTTAGAGAGGCAGAAATCTTCAGAAGGTTTTTGCCTCCCTAAACAAGGTTCTTCGAGATGGCTCCGAACATTCACCGCGATGCCGACGCAGCTGATTTTCTTTTCTTTTAAAGCCTCTGCCGGCTGGGGGAGTCCTGGAGGGCCAGGAGGGGCATTGCCCCTGCCTCCCTAGGGGGCCCACCGCCCCTGGGGAGGAGTTGTTTGTAAACAAACAGCTTTATCTCCCTGTCCGATAGTGTCCCGCCACTGCTGCTGCAGCAGCAGCACTACTAGCAGGCAGAGGCAGGTGAAGGATGGGGCCACCAACCCCGTCCATGGACTCCCCTTCATTGTTTGTAATCACAGAACACATGCGTTGCGGGAGGAAAGCTAGAATAGTCACCAACCGGAAGTTTTTGCTCTACTGACTCCCATTGAACAGACTAGGTGCTGTTCACTGAGAGTCTGCTACCGCCTTAACTATAGGGCCACGAATATGGCCCTATAATCCAGTCCTTTTTTAAACCCAGCTATACTACTGGCTTTTACAACATCCTCTGGCAACAAATTCCATAAATCAATTATGCGTTGAGTTAAAAAGTACTTCCTTCTATTTGCTTTAAATCTTCCGGCAGCTAGTTTCATGGAGCGTCCCCTAGTTCTAGTACTATTTGAGAGGGTAAATAACCGTTCCCTATCTACTTGTTCCACACCACTCAAGATTTTATAAACCTCAATCACGTCCCCTCTCAGTCTTCTCCTCTCTACACTGAAGAGACCCAGCTTGTCAAGCCTCTCTTTGTATGGAAGCCGTTCCATACACTTTATCATTCTCATTGCTCTTCTCTGTACCTTTTCTAGTTCAGCTATGTATTTTTTGAGATGGGGCAACCAGAACAGCACACAATATTCCAGGTGCGGTCTCACCACTGATTTGTATAGAGGCATTGTGACATCCTCAGTTTTATTCTCTATCCCTCTGCAAATAACTCCTAACATTCTGTTTACTTTTTTGACTGCTGCTGCACACTGGGCTGAGGATTTCAGTGTATTGTCCACAATCACTCCCAGATCATTTTCCTGAGTGATAACTCCTACCTTAATACCCAGCATTGTGCACTCATAGTTTGGATTATTTTTCCCTATGTGCATCACTTTGCACTTGTCCACATTAAATCTAATCTGCCAAGATGCCCAGGCACCCAGTCTTGTAAGATCCTGTTGCAGTTCTTCACAGTCTGCTTGTGTTTTAACTACCTTGAATAACTTAGTGTCATCTGCAAATCTGATCATCTCACTCTGAACATTCTTTTCCAGATGAATACATTAAACAGCACCAGTCCCAATACAGATCCCTCAGGCACACCACTTTTTACATCTCTCCAATGTGAAAACTGACCATTTAGTCCTACTCTTTGCTTCCTATCCTTTAACCAGTTACCGATGCATAGTAAGACACTACCTCCTATCTCATGACTTTTTAAATTTCTCAAGTGTCTTTTATGTGGGACTTTATAAAACGCTTTCTGGAAATCCAGGTACACTATATCTATTGGGTCTCCCTTGTCCACATGCTTGTTTACACCTTCAAAGAATCCTAACAGATTAGTGAGGTATGACTTACATTTGCTAAATCCATGTTGACTCTTCCCCATTAAGTCACTGTTCTTAATGATAGTTTCCACCATTTTGCCCAGCAGAGACGTCAAGCTTATTGATCTGTAGTTTCCAGGATCACCTCTGGATCTCTTTTTAAATATTGGGGTTACATTTGCCACCCTCCAGTCCTCAGGTATAGTGGCAGATTTTAGCGATAGGTTATAAATTACTAACAGTAGGTCTGTAATTTCATATTTGAGTTCCTTTAGAACTCTGGGGTGAATACCATCTGGTTCTGGTGATTTGTTTTGTCAATTTGCTCTAGAGTTGCATTGATTTGTGACAGCTCTTCCAATTCATCACCTATAAAGTAAGGTTCAGGCGTGGGTATCTCCCCAACATACTCTCTAGTGAAGACCAAAGCAAAGAACTCATTCAGCTTCTCTGCAATGTCCTTTTCCTCCCTAAGCACCCCTTTCACCCCCTGGTCATCTAACAGCCCAACTGACTCTCTAGCAGGCTTCCTGCTTCTGATGTATTTGAAAAAGTTTTTATTATTAGTTTTGGCATCTTTAGCAAGTTGCTCCTCAAATTCCTTTTGGCCTGCCTTGTTAACTTTTTACATCTACTTTTGCAATGCTTATGCTCTTCCCTATTTACCTCATTGAGACTCTCTTTCCATTTTTTAAAAGGATGCCTTTTTGGCTCTAATAGCATCCTTCACCTCACCATATAGCCACACAGCCAGACATTTGGTCCTCTTCCTACGTTTTTAAATTTGTGGACTACATTTAATCTGAGTTTTCAGGATGGTGTTTTTAAATAGTCTCCATGCTGCCTGTAGATATTTAATTCTTGCAAATGCTCCTTTAAGTTTCCATCTAACTCATAATCTTTATCTTTCACTTCAAGGCTCTAGTCTTTGCCATCTTGTTGAAAACTACCATAAGTCTTGCTTGAATTCCTTTCTACTCCCTAGCCTCTTCCAATCCTCTTTCTTAATTGCACAATTCATCTAATTTTTCTCCCCCTTTCATATTTGTGCTTTATTTCATGTCTAACAGTCACCCCTCTTCTTCACCACATAACTGCATTTAAAAAAGAAATAAATTACATTTTCTTCTGTAATCCTTTCTACACCCCCCTTCTTCTTAACTATCTGCCTCATTAGTCTTCTCTTCTGAATGTGATTTCTGAAAAGCACAAGACAGAGCCTAGGCCCTAGCACATTCTAAGCTGACTGGCTCTATTTCCACCACTGGAGGAAGTGACCACCTTCCATCTCTCAGGGTATTTTTAGGCAACCAAGGTTTGAGGGTGATCTGTGCATAAGGTGGCAACAGGGCACCCATGCACACGAGATGCGTGGGGAGGGCTTCAAACAAGCAGCTCCCAGCATGGCTGCCCCATTCACGGAGACAGCCACCCTGGCCCTCACGGGTTATTTCAGATTTTTCAGACGTGCTCCGTGCATGGCCGTGGGTGGCCGGTGCGAGAGTCACGGAACTGCGCCTCCCCAGGCACCAACCTCAAACGAGTGGTTGGCCACATGACATGGGCAGTGTGGCAAGGCTAGCAGTTGACTAAAATAAATGTTGTTATTTGTGGTAGGGCTGAATCAAGTATTTGAGCCAAACTGAAGATTTGATACATAGGGCGTTTTAGACTGACGCGGGGCTGCCCGCTCCCGGAGCTGCTTTGGGATTGCACCCCCACTTCTGTCCACTTCCAGCCGTGCCTGTGTCTGCTTCAGAAAGATCCAGAGGGATCCCCAGGCCACTGTCAGCCCACGCACCTCCCCCAACCGACCATCCAATGAACTAGGCTGGTGCCTGCAACTCTATGGTGTTGCCTGAAGCATCAGCTGGCTAGAAGGAAAGCTGCATGGTGGTTCTAAGCATCAGATGGATAGCTGCTCCATTTTGGGCCAGTGCCCTGGGTTTGGCTGGCCCACTGAAAACACCCATAGTGTGACCCAGAAAAACAATTTTTTTGTGGCCAACTAACTTACTTTTAAATAAAATTTGTCCAAAATACAAGATTATGACACAACCATCAACGGTCACATCTGGTCAGTTCAAGTTTTCAGAAACTTTAGTTCATCCAAAGAGGCTCCTACTACTGAGCAGGAACTCTCCTCTAATGAAAAGTTAATTCAAATATTCAAAAAGGACACTGATTTGCATTCAGATGTTAGTCAAACAAATTCATTATTCAAATTTTGTTCGCAAACTTTTCAAAGATAGAGTTGCTCAACTTTGTTTTGCTTGGATAATCACATTAATTTAAGGGAAGCAGAAAACAAACTGAATTCTGCTAGTAATAATAAATGTTAATAAAACATTTATACTGGAATATTATGTATTTTGTTTTAGACATTTAAACTGGGAGTATTTAAAATCATTAATGGCTTTGAAAAAAAATCAGGAGAAAATACTTGAATTGGAAACAGAAGCAGATTGTGTGCCAATGGTATACAAGCTGTTGTATTCTGATCAAAATAATGTCTCTATTCTTACTTCCGTCTCAAAGATGCAATGAGAGGAAGGAACAGGAGGTGAACTCCCTCTCTCATATTTGGGGATTCATTCCAGCTCTGATCCTGGAGTTCCCCTGCCTCACCTTGTGCAGTAAGGTGAACAATGTGAGCATAAAATCAGGAAAATCCCCTCCAGGCAACAAACAGGGTTGGGCAGTATGGGAAGGGAGACAAGGGCTGTGGGTAAGAATGGAAGGTCACATGGATCAGAGAAAATACCTCCAACGATCAGGGAACATTCAGTGGTCAGGACCTTCATCCCAAACCAGCAAGCCTTGTCAAGCCCTTGCCCCCAAACTTTATTCTGAGACACCACGAAGTTGTACTAACATGCAACAGATGATAAGCGAATGGACCACTGAAGCAAAGTCCTTGGCCTGGGGTTACCTAAATAACTGTTTTCTTCCACATATATATTTGTCAGTTGATCAGATGCTGCTTGACTGTTTACTTTTTGTGAGTCAGAAAGACTCTAAGGTTCAGCACTATTCTGATGAAGTACAAGACAGCAATTTTAGTGGCACAAAAGGGCAACATCTCAAATCAGAATCACTTCATTTTTACCCAGACAGATTGCCATAGTTACTTAACTTAACTAACCAAATTATGCTTATTGTTATTCTAAGACAAAAGAATCCTGAGTAGGAAGCACTTAGGATATTTTTAAAAACAAATTAAACTGTCATTTGTCCAGTTTTCCTTATTGATATGAGGTCTTTCATATTTATAATACCAAATCATCACATTAACAAGTTTTGCTTCCAAACACAATGCTTTATGGAGTACATTTTGTAATTGTCTTATAAGTGCACTTATTTCAGGAAACAGTAGATACCACTGTATAAAATACATTCTCCCATCTATTACCACTGACAAATTATTTATTGGCTAAGCAGGGCAGTTTGTAGTTTTTCTGAAACTCTGCCAAAGGAAACACAAAGAAGATAAAAAATATCTCCTCACCACACAAAAGAATAAATTCAAAAGAGAAAATCCAAAGCCTTACATCTCTTAAAATTACTGTTAGTGGGTTTTGAAATGTGAAATTGCTGGTAAATAAAAAATAAAGAGGCATAGAGCAATAAAGCAGCATACACTGGGACTTCCAAAGGCTTCAGTAGGTCTTTCCAAGATAAAGAATTACAATGAAGTAACAACAAAAATACTGCCAACAATGCAATTCTTTGTTTTAGTCTTTATTCTAAAACCGAGCAGAAGCATTGTTATGACAGGTGCTAGAGTAATTACAAAGGTAACTTCAGCTAAAGTGAAGATCAATGCACTAGATCTTTTTGAAAGAAGATTTATTCATTGCTTACTATAACCCAGAAGACATTTAAAAACATTTTAGTGAAAATTCTTGTTAATTAAATCTAATTATTCAATGATTGCTCTGCTAGGCATCTTTAAAAATGCTGAAGGTCTTGAAAGGGGAAAAAAGATAACTCAGCAAGCTGTTTAACATAAAAGAAAGATCCCTCCCCCCCAGCTTTTTTTCTCCTTACCATGCATACTTAATATGTGATAATACCCACAATGAGTTCCCTAAAATAATTAGTAACACATCTCCAGTGACATGCTCATCTGAATATAACGTTTTTTTAAAATGTGTAGGTGTACCAGTCTGTCTGTACTTACACACCCACATCACGTAGAAGGAAAGAAGGCTGCAGAATGTATTTTCATCCAAGTCCCTTAGTAGCCACTTGATACGTTATCAAGACTAATACAAGCATTTAAAAAAGAAAAGAAAAACAAAGCAAGAGTACCCTAAAGAATAAGAACTAATTATAATCTCCACATTCCTGTTAGAACCACAGACATCAAACAAGAGAAAACACTGACCAGATTATTCTTCTGCAAAAATATGAATGGCTTTTTTCATCTCCATAAGACAAATAGATCTATAAACAAACGTGGTGCAGTAACAAGAACAATGTCTGGAACACTTAAGAGCTAAATTACTTCCAAACCATGCAACATCTCATTTTTTCCCTGTAAATATATAATAAACATTGCCATGGGGACGGGGGGGGGGGGGGGGGGGGNGGGGGGGGGGGGGGGGGGGGGGGGAGGAAGGGAGATGAAAAAGAAAACCTGTAAATTGAAATTATTATGATTGAAAGAAACTTTATAACTGTTCTTCTTCCTTCCTTTCTAACTGCCTTATAAATAAAAGCGGGAACATTACAGTCATACTCTACACTCGACTGAAACTTCCCCCGCCAAAATCACTGATGACCTTCTCTTAGCTAAGTCTAAAGGCCTCTACTCCGTTCTTGTCCTCCTCAATTTCCCTTTGACACTGTCGACCATGGTTGCCTCTTCGATTCGCTACTCTCCCTTGGTTTCCAGGATTCCATTCTCAACTGGTTCTCCTCGTCTCTCTCGAACCACTCCTTCAACATTTCTCTTGCTGGTACCTCCGCTATGTCGCTTGTCATGAGTGAAATTGCATCTTCCTCTTCCCTCTATCCCTTCCTTGTATCTTCTCAGACTCATGAATGTATCCTTGTCTCTCCTGATGTTCACCTCTCCCTCCTCTCACCCTTCTTTGTCTCATAGATTGTAAGCCCTCTGGGGTAGGGACCTGTTCGTAACTACTGACTGTATGGTGCCAGGTACATTGCTGGAGTTATAGAAATAAATAAAATAAATAATGCTGGGTCTTTAGAATTTTTGCACTGTTAGGATTTTGTTCATACAATCATTTTGGAGTAATAACCCATTAGTTCACTGTGGGTAAAAACGTGAGTCGCTGTCGCAACCTGCTCTGGGGTGGAAAATCCATGGAAACACGGTCCAGGTCAGGGGCTCCGACACACGTGACCATGTCCAGGGAGCCGTTCTGCCAGCTGTACAGCCTGAGTATGGCCAGGAAACACAACAAACATGCTGGCAGCTGGCCCTACCCACACTGTGCTCTGAGCACCCCACTCCCCGCCACGACGGGCCGCCAAGGTGGCCATTGACAGCCACTATGGCGCCCCTGATCTGGGCCAAGTCATGGTGAACCACAACAAAACCGCTTGTACGAGCCCTAACCTACGCTGTGATCTTGGAAGGCTAAGACCTTGAGCCTTTTTGAGGGAAGGGCAGGATAAAAACCTAAACAAACAAACAAACAGCGTGGGATCACCGCCAACACGCCCCAGGGCAATCCCAAGTCAACATCTGGGAATCCCTCAACAGATGTGGCAGTGAAAGGATCCTCCAGAGGAACAGAACCCAACTGCTCCAAATCCTGGGCCAGGCAGGTAGGTGCTTGAGAGGGCAGGCTATTAGGGTGGGGGGCTGACACTTTCCTCTCCCTCCCCAAGCGTAGCCAGAGACCTGGGATGCCCCCCTTGTGATCCAGCGGGGGGGAGCAGCAGGGGAGGGAGGGAGACCCCAAAAGAGTCAGATGCCCTCTGCCCTCCCCAGTTCTGACCACCCTTGTTGTTGCTGCCCACCTCACTGCCGGGTGCTGCCTTGCCCTTGTGCCCAATATGGCAGGCTACTGGGGTGGCTGACACTTCCCTCTCCCAGCAGAGCCAGTGACCTGGGCTGCCCCCCTTTCCTACCACCATTTTGATCCAGCCTCCCGCTGGAGGGGGGGGAGCAGCAGGGGAGGAGGTAGACCCCAGAAGTGCCAGATGCCCTCTGCCCTCCTCAGTTCTGACCACCCTTGCTGTTGCTGCCCTTCTCACTGCTGGGCGCTGCCTGCCTTGTGCCCAGTATGGGGGGAAAGAAAGGGCAGAGTCAGAAGCCTTAACTCTGCTTCCCTTTTTACTGTTGCCCCAGGCCAGGACTACAGCGAGTAACTCTCTGTGAGGTTAACTTTCTTATTAGATTGTTAACCGTAATTATTACTCTATGTATATTGTTACTATTTTCTAGAGGAGAACTTTATTTCTGTTTTGGTTTTCTTATTTAGTGCATTATATGTAAAGACTGTTGTATTTCACTTGCTTTTTGCCCCCCACCTGCCCTTTTAAAAAAAAGAAAAACAAAAACAGAAAAATGATTGAGGTGAGATCCTATTCAGAGATTCTCAAAATCCTTAGCTTAGTTTTCAGGCAAGCCAGTAGAGAGTGAACTGAGCAACTTATAATATAACAGAACATTTTTCTTAAACCAGGTTGCCGTATATGAACATTTTTAGAGTGCACTTATGAGAACTACAGGTTACTGCAGCTCTGTAACCTGTATTTCTCATAAGTGCCCTCTAAAAATTTGCATATATGGCAACATTAAATTAATCCTGCTGCTAAGCATGCTGTTCTTCATCATTGTGGCTGGCTAATTTCGGGAGATATTTGATGTTAACAGGTCACGAAATCTGCAGTCACCTGGGAGCCACTGGCGCCCAGAAAACTGAGGCTAGTGACTGGTTCAGGGATGTAGTGGGCAAGAACAGTTTAACCCTGCTCTACCATCTGGGGGTATTTTGCTACTCTAAGTGCACATCTCTCACAATAAACTGCAAGTTAGGGGGTCTCCAACTTTGCCCTTTTAGGTAATTGTTACATCAGGTACTCTTTGCTGGGGCTTACAGTCTTTGGGGTGTGTGTGTTGTCCCCTTTATTCATTGCTGGGGCTTACAATCTAAGGGGGTTACCCTATACTCTTTCCTGGGGCTTACAGGGTCAACCATCTAGCTTTAAAATGGCTTTAAAGATCATGGTATGTGACATTAACAAACTGGGCTAACACAGGAGTTGAAAAACCGCTTTATTCATTGCTGGTACCTATTATGCAAAGAGGCAGATTGGAGCAGGCAGGGGGGCACAATGGCTATGGGGTGGGGGCAGCACAAATTGATTATTGGGGGCACAAATGAACTGGTTATATATCTAGAAGAATGTCTCTTTGCATGGCATAATGTGCTTAATAGGATGTGTTTTAGGGTGTCTTGTATGTTTGATTGTGTCTTGGCCATTTGAAATTTAATGCTCTGCATGCGCTTTATTACTTGCTTTCTACTTGTGAATGCTTTTAGTTGGAATTGTGGGAAACACTCAGTTGTAAACCATCATTGAGGGTGCAGGGAGAACAGACAACCTCCATTTTGAAGAAGGCCAAAAGCGCCGTTAAAGTTAATTCACATGCATGCAAGTCGAGCAGCCCCTCCCCCAGGCAGTGCCCCTAGGTCTGCTGGCCCGCCGGCGGAGTACTCTAAGTAACATGGGCACAAGCCCCTGACCTAAAAACACCCCTGCTTTCCCTTACCACTATATTATATATATGAGTTATAACACCTCATTTTATTGTAATATTTTCATTTTAATGCAATTTTGCAGCTACCTGTCCCACCAACAGTTCAACAAAAGAACTGGAGGTCTGTGGCACCCCTCCAAATGCAGAGCCCCTCCGCACCCCCGAGCACAGGCCTTTAGGTTGCTTCCCCTCCACTTGCTGCCTCCTTCTCCGCCCAGCCTGATCCCAGACTGCTCTGCCAACCAGAAAGGGAGACCACACAGAAGCTGGGAATTGGGGAAGCTGTTATGGGTCCAATTAGGCCCACCTCCTGTCCCCTCTTTCAAAGGTCCAGAAGACCTGATGGCTCCAATTCATCATAGCTCCCCTGCCTCACAGGAAGTTTGTGGCACCCTTCAAATATAGAGCCCCTGCCCCTCCACAGAGCATGCCTTCAGGTTTGCTTCACCTCAGCTCCACTCCACATCCTCGCTGTCCCATGCTTGCTGTGTCCTCCTCCCAAACCTGTATGTTTTTTCCATTTTCTGCTAAATTCTCTGCTAAAAAGCAAAATCTCTGCTTTTCTCTGACTCCCCCCCACCCCCAAATCTCAATTTTTTTCTGGTTTTCCATCGCAAAAAGAAAACTAGGAACCCTGATAATGACCTACCTCACAGAGGTGTTGTGAGGATGAATTTTGAATATTAAAAGTGCTACATAAATGATAAAAAATAATCAAGGACTTGTGTTCACTGTTTTTTTCCCATTGCCATGAATGGGGAAAATGGTAGGAACATGGGTCCTTGGTAATAATCATAGGGGAGGACAAAGCATGGTAACGGGTGAGGCTACAATATCTTAGGAAATTGCAGGAAAAAACAGGTGTATTTTTTACTCTGGAATAACTCTCTGTGTTAACACAAAGGCGGCATTTAGACGTGTGTTTAAATCGCACAGCCGCGGCGGTGGCATTGTACGATTTAAAGCACTGCGCACTTCCGGGTTGGTGTGAATGCGGTGAGTGCGCACATTTCTGCCTAACCCAAACTGTTGGAGTGCGGTTTGAAAAGCTGCTCGGAGCAGCTTTCTAAACCGCACTCCAACAGTTCGGGTTAGGCGGAAATGTTGCATTCACACCAACCCGGAAGTGCGCGGTGCTTTAAATCGCACGATGCCCCGGCGGCGGCTGTGCGATTTAAATACACATCTGATTGCACCCAAAGTATGTTAAGGGGTTAACAACATAGTCAAACTGGCACAGAGAACCCGTTCACAGAAACATTTACCCTCAGGGTAGCCTCCTCTGTGTGTGACAGAATAAGTGAAGTCCTTGCAAGACTATGTCCACGGCCAGCCCAGAAATCTGGGAGAGTTAAGTAGCTTGTTAGAGCTACAAATAACCCAGATGGGAATGATTGGGGCTAATTAGGACAAACAGCTGGAAGCTGGGGTTCAGGTTACCACAAAATGGGTGAAGAAGCCCAGTAGACAATAGGTAGTACCTACAGAACCCAGTGAGAGAGATGCCTAGGACTGGACCAGGGACTGAAGGAGACACCAACTCTACCAGAGACCAGGAAGGCGACACCTGCAAGCCAGGCCAAAGATCACAACGAGAGGACCATACCTCCAGAATGGGGGCAACAGACTGCTGTCTCAGTCGGAGGCCGGAGTCTCATAGGGACACCCAAGAATGGAGCTATTCTCGAGAGACTTCAATATGGGATGACTTTACCAACCACCAGAAGGACAGAGCAACAACCAAGGCAAACTGAGACGACAGCACAAAGTCCAGGGTCCCAGTCCTGTGGCTACTTATGGCTGGACTGGTATGCCTCCCTGCCCATGTCCCACTGCAGCTTAAGGTCAGCTGCAAACACCCTCTTGCAAGAACCATCTGCCCATCAAGTTCACACAAGGGTACAGACATAGGCAAAGCTAGCAGTTGTTTTCAGTGGCCGCCCCACAATTACAGAACCCCCTTCTTCTCTTCGACGTTTGTCTAAGCCAAAGCCTGCTCATCTTCCAGAAACAATGCGGGACCTTTTGGTCTGGCCAAACATTTGGCAGGCAGGTGTAGGATTTTGGGAGCTGTCGGTTAGAGGACTTTACTCATTTATACTTGTTTTTATTTGTGTATTCTAATATATTAGGGCTTAGGGAATTTTATTTGGTTTTATGTTGTGTCTTGCTTAATATGTTTTTGTTCATTGTAACCTGCTGCAAGCCCTAATGGAAGGATGGGATAAAACTGTGAAGTAAATAAACATTTGTCAAGTGAGGTAGTTGCTTCAGAGACTAATCAATTCTAAAACTAAACACTGGTCATGTAGTCTTTACAGAAGAAAAAAGTTGAGCACTATTGCGAAATGGATTTGTGACCAACCTGCTGGCAGTCTGAAGGAACCAAGGCAGTGAGAGACTCCACCCACTTATACCTTCACCAATGAGCTCACACAAGGGCAGATGTAGAGCTGAAATGAGTAGTTAATTTATTACCCATGAGTAATATCCACATTTTTGGTTAGCCCTTCCAGTACCTGACCCTACACCTGTAATGGAAATGAATATTGCCTGCCCATTCTGGATTTAAAATAGGGAGAGAGGGGAGGAGTGTATGTGTAAATGACCACCAATTTTATAAGCCAGTTGCTAGAAAGGGGACTTGGGCAAGCAGAGGGCAGACAACCTTTCTACTTCTTTTCCAAAGCTCTACTAGGAGAGTTACGAGAGCAACTGCTAGCTGTACCTATCTACTTTGGCCATGGGGATGGGCACTGTATGTTGGTCATGTAAACAGTTTACAGTTCGTGCCATGAAAGGGCTGTTCTGGTGTGACTCAGCTGCTCTGCTTTGGGACGGCTGTGTCATGGATCCTAGGTTCTACGCTGCCTTCCACTTGCCCAAGTACCTTTCTACAACTGGTTTATAAAATTACTGAACGTTTGCTTACACACACTCCCCCCCCCCTCCCCAATTGTAAATCCAAAACACATACTGAGAATCAACCCACAAATAGCAAATCAGGTAGTACATATTCAATGGGTATAACCATTTTGGAGGGTACTTGGTTCAACTCCAGGCAGGAGCACTCTTCTGGAAAATTGATTCTATGACATTCCAGACTGATCACGCACTGCACAGGCGTAGGTCCAAATAATGAGAGGGGACTAGGGTTACTACCCCATGACATGGAGTCTCTGGGTTTTCACATAGCCACTCTGGGCTCAAGGTGAAGCCCCTATTTCCCTGGGAAATATTTTCAAGGTGGGACATAGTCCCAACCGGTTCAGAGCACTGTAATGTCACAATGTTCTGAAAGAACTCTATCCCATAAGAAAGAGGCATTTGTGTTCCTTGGTCCTTCCCCTTTTTGGGGTAGCCCTTCCCCCAAAGGCAAAGCTTTGGGGAAAGTGACACGCCTAGAGCAGATAGAGCCACTTAAAGAAGAACTTGGTGGAATGTCAATGAGGGCATCACAGGAAACAGGTGTAATGACAAAGTTGTCATTACATGCAGTTTTCATTACACTTTATACTTGTTTCTCCTTGTTTGCATTTCCCATTTTTCCTGTTGATTCCTACTGTCATACCCGGTGGCCCTTTAACACCCAAGTATTTTATTTTGCTTAAGGTGTAGCTTTGCATTTTTCCAGCCCATTAGAGCTGACTGTCATTCACACATCCCCATTTTTTCCATCTGCCATTCCATTATTTCCATCATTAACATGTGTGTGTGTATGTGGAAGCTGACAGGGTGCAGGTAGTGGTTTGGGACTGATTGCCTCACATGGAGGAATGTTTGTGTACAGGAGAGTTGCAGAAATTTAACACGAGGTGGTGGCTTTTTCCAGGTCAACTGGCATGGCTTCCAGGGGTATGTTTCCATCTTTTTTTACACACTTGCAATGCTGGGAGTTATACATTAAAACCCAACCAGAAAGTTACTGGGAGCAGGTGCAGTTTGTGAAGCAGTGTTTTTTATTTTCTATATAAAGTCCACTCAGTAGAAAGAACATCCACATTTCCCACTCATTTTAGTTACCATATAGTCCCAAAGTGAAAGCTCCTGTAAGAGCAAATTACACTAGTTCAGTTTCATCTAAGTGAAGTTACCATGTTTAAATGAAGGTTACATCTAATTTGGATGTTCAAGTTCCTGTTTTACATGTAAAACTGGCAACAGCCTTGTTTGACATTTCTGAAAACCAGGATCAACATGCTTTTAAGGAGCACAGATTACACAGGTAGAGATGTTAACATCTAGCAGCGTTATAGCAAAATTTTGAAAATGCAGAAAGTCTGCCCACAGGAATGTGATATTGTACACAGGGGTGGGGTTGTCAGACTTATGGTGCATACAATTCCCTTGATCTCGGTATCCATCTCAGGTGATCTACCAGGATATCTCCAAATGGCTCTGACGTTCCACGCTGAACTCCCTCCACTGACTTGTACTCTGGGGCACCACATCAACTGGTCTCAGGGGTGGAGAGGGCACTTCCCGTTCTCTTTTCTTCCCGACACCTCCAGAATTTAATATTTATACCATTTTTTAAAGAACTAAATGACACGATCACTAAAACATTAAAAATGAATTTATATACATAACTGAATAGCCCCAATAATTTATCCACATAACTGAATTGCCTCAATTGTATAAATGGTTGCATTTAAAACCCACAACACAATGAGCACTGGATCCCCAGTAAACTTACTACATGCTTATCTGGTAATATTGCTTTGGCAAAATAAAAGAGGAGCTTTTCAAAGGTATAAACAGGTACCTAAATCTCATTGGTTTTCAAAAGAGATATTAAGCACCAAGATATCATTCTGCCAATATCATTTCCCTTTTGAATTTCTTCTCTAACATCCAATTTTGGCATAATGATGACGCACAAAACACACCTCCATTGCGAAGGGCAAAACATATTTTTGTAAGGAGGAGAAAGACTCGTCTGCTTCTTTGTGCTTTATAGTTGATAGAAAGTTTCCCTACCTTCCTAAAATAAAAATGGCCAAATTCTCTCTCTCTCAGGTGTGGGCAGCAGCTGCTACATGGACACATTCTTCATTAGCACTAGGTTTTTCTCTTGTCTCGCTCAAAGTCTCCTCCATGACACACTTGATAATGCTAGTAGGTGAAGTTGTTCAAAGAAGTATCCTGAAGCCTTAATTATTCTAGCAGGTGATTTTAATGCCCGTATGGGCTTGGATGACCAGGCTCTGGCCCCTTATTGTGATGGGCTACCACATGCTCTGGAAACTCTCTTGGGCCCTAGGCGGTCCAAAAACAAAATCGTTAACTCTTAAAGGATTAGATTCGCTCAGCTGCTGGTGGCCCAGGAGCTTTATGCCCTGAATGGTTAGGGATTTAATGATGTTGAGGGAGAGTATACCTTTGTTGGGCCCCAGGGCTCCAGTACAGTAGATTTTTCCCTGGTTTCGGCCGGGGTACTTGCTTATGTTTCAGATTTTACTCTGGGCCCTCCTTTGGTGGGGGATCACCTTCCCCTGGAACTCTCCCTTTCCATCCCTGTTTTAGCCTCGGATGCCTCACGTATTCAAGAGCATATGATGGATATCAGTATGGAACATCATGAAATTGTGTGGGCCCCGCGTTGGGACAAGGGGTTATCTCTTGTATTGGGGAATTTTGTCTCTCTACCCCATGTTTCCTGTCTTTGTGAGAGGTTGCTTACTTCCAACAGCTCTGCTGAGGTCCTTGAATTATATGACCACCTAACCTTGGACCTCCAGTCCTATATTTGGGGGCTGGGCCGACACTGTGTCCCTATGACTTCTAGAATTAACCAACCTTGGTTCAATAAAGAATGCTGGAAGGTTAGGATCGAACTCAAAAACATGCATCGTGCCTATAGGAAGAGCCAGGCAACTACCCTGCCATCTCAATATGTTGCGCTCAGGGCGAAATATAGGAATTTGATCAGTAGTAAAGAGAGGGGCTTTTGGGATGCCCGTTGGGAGTCCCTTTTGCAGGCTGCTAACTCTGGGGACACCAGGGGCTTTTGGCATCTGGTCAATGCCTCCACTGGGGGCAAGCAGGGAACCACAGTCCCACTGCTCCCACCAGCCGTTTGGATGGCCCATTTTAAGGAGCTATATAATTCCCCGGGCGGAGACAGGGACCAGCAGGCGGATGATCTGACTCCTGGGTCCGAAGGGATACCTGCTTGGCCGCCGGTCCAGGAGGAGGAGGTTGAAGTAGTGGTGGACTCCCTCCAGAATAGCTGTGCGCCTGGCCTGGATCTTATACGGGCCGAGTTCCTTAAGACACGCAAGGCCTGGTGGTTGCCTGTCCTGGCTGCATTGTTTACTGCCATTAATAACATTGGCTGAGTACCTGGGGCCTGGGACACGGTTATTGTTGTCCCTATACATAAAAAAGGGCCCAAGACTGACCTGGCAAACTACAGGCCGATCAGTCTTCTGTCTGTGGTATCTAAGGTATATGCCAAGTATCTCTTGGGGAAATTGGTAGATTGGATGGGACAGGACAAGGCTATTTCACCGGAACAGGCGGGGTTCCAGCAGGGCTGCTCCACTATTGAACATTGTTTCATCCTCCAATATCTTGCTGCTAAGCATAGGGCGTGTAATGGGGCCTTTTATGTGGCTTTTCTAAACCTTGATTTAGTGGATCGGGTTGCCCTGTGGAGAAAGCTGCAGGCCTCATCTATCGATAGGCGCCTATTGGCCTTGATCCGCTCTCTTCATGCCCACTCATCTTTGGTGGTTAAAATGGATCGGCAAGGCTATATCACCCACCCGGTTTCCACCTCATTGGGGGTCAGGCAGGCATGCGTCTTGGCTCCTGCCCTTTTTAACTATTTTATAGATGACATTATCCTTGCCATGGCAGATCCTTGATTTTTCCCGCCAAAACTAGCTTCACGCACCGTCAGCTGTTTATGCTATGCCGACGACGTTGCACTTTTATCACAGACACAGGTGGCGCTTCAGCGACAGCTTCAAGCCTTCGTTGCTTTTTGCCAGGCAAACCATCTGAGCATTAGCCATGCAAAATCTAAGGTACTGTTTTTTTCTTCTCAACTGAAAACCCAGGCTTGGTTTGCAGAGGGTCTTCCGGTTCAGCAGGTCCAGGCATTTAGATACCTGGGTATCCTGTTTCATAGGTCTGGCTCCTGGCAGGAGCATGTCAACAGGGCCTTGAGAACGGTCCAAGCCACTGCCCAATCCATAAGCAGACTTTTTGCTAAACAGGGCAGGATGGCGGTCCTCCCAGCCCTTCAGGTGTACACCAATAAGGTTTGGTCCCAATTGCTATATGGGGCTGAGCTATGGGCCCCTTTCTATTCTAGCCCGGTGGATAAAATCCAATCTAAATTCCTGCAGAAGCTTCTAGGAGTTTCACGAGGTACTGCTCTGGCTGCTATTCGGACTAAGTTGGGCCAGAAACTGTGATCCTAGGTCGCCAAAGAAGCGGCCCTGAAATACTGGCTCAAAATGCGATCTGAGCAAGGATCAATTCTATTAAGGGGTGCCCTGGAGGATCCCTTTTTGGACCAGTGGTCCCTAAGGGTTGATGCCCAACTAAGAGAGATGGGTCCCTCCCTGGAGTACCTTCAACACAAACCTCCTGTTTTGCATAAAAAGGAGGTGCTTTCTCGATCGGAGGACATAGGTCGCCAATTAGAGCTTGGTAGGATCGGGTTGTCACATCACATCCAAGACTACCAGATGCTCATTCCGGAAATGGGGCAGGTTGCTGCTTATTTAGCTTCTCCCATTTCCGGTAGGGCCAAATAACTGCTCTGTAGTGCGCGATTTAATGCCTTTCCCTCCTGTGTCCTTGAGGGTAGGATCCAGGGCATTCCTTATATTGAAAGGTTATGTCCGTTTGATAACCAAGCAGTCGAGACTGTTGGGCATATAATCTTACGATGTCATCTATATGATGGCCTATGCCAGGAGTTTTTAGGACCTACTATAGGGAAGTATCCAGGTAGAACTGATCGTGCTCTTTTAGTTGTGCTTCTTGATAGCACGGTTCCTGATATTATCAAAAATGTAGCAGCTTTTTTGCTCCAGGCTGTTCATCTCAGAAAATTGTTTCTAAGACATATTTTCTTGTTTTTGTAATATGGAAACTTGCTATCAGCTGACCCCCTTGTTATGGCACCTGATGGGTGCCAGCTGATTTTGATGGTTTAATAATAACGACCATTTTTGTTATTATCTTGTTACATTTGTGACTTTTCTTCTTTGTCTTGTAATATTTGTGTCTTTTGCAATGGTTTGAGACCATGCAATAAAAGTATTTTGATTTGATTTGAAGTAGTAAATTTCTCTCTAACTCTGCAATCAACTGCTATGGTCTCATTAATTAACAGTGCATAAGCTTAAATCATTTCCAAGGGGGAGACTTTGCTCTCTACTTATTGTGCTGTACAAATATTGAAACAAAGACTTATGGCATAGCAAATTTTAGTGAGCAGGAACTCCAGATTTATTTATTGCTGTCAGAATATTAATATTGTCTCTCCAACTGGAATTTACTACACACAACACAAGATTACCCATGCTCTGGTTATGTTCTCATGAAGTAGGCACACACGGAGAAAATGTTTGCCTTTGGGCACTTTTTGCTTTGAAAATTATTAATTACTACTAGGATGTAACCAGCAGTAAAACAAGCAGTAGAAAAAACATCAAGAAAAAAAACAAGTTCAAGAGTTATTTTTTACCCCAAACAAATATTCAAAGAGGAAAACTGCAGCATGTTTTAAACAGAAGCCACACTGGAATAAGACAGCACATTTATTTTACTGTGACTGATAAAGAGATGGGGAGTCCTATTCACAATGGGAAATAATAAGTCCTATTCACAATGGGAAATAATAAGTCAATGAGATTGACTATAAACAGGGGCCATTATCTTTCATTCAGCTACCTATGGTTTGCAAATTGTGTATCCCTATTTATTTTTACGTCTCCTTCCCTTTTTGCTTGAAAATGTCCTGATTGAGTATGCCTTCTTTCCTAGGAAACCAGGTTAAATGCCACAAAAAAGCTCATTCCTAGAGGCAGAGAGAGACCACCACCACAAGAACCTTTGTTGTAAGGAGACAATATGCTGGGGAGTTAGAGAAACAAACATTTCTTCTCTGAAAGTCTCCACCTGTTGACACTTTTGGTCTTTTACTACTCAAAAGGAGGTAAGATGATTTCCCCAGCCCTCAAGGTATAGACCAATGTTCTTCCTCAGTTTTTGTATGAGGTGCCAATCTGGGGCACATCCTTAGTGAATCATTTGGAAACTTGGCAAAATAAGTTTTTGAGAGCTATATTGCATGTTCCAAGGGATACCCTGGCCCCGGAAGGAAACAGGTGTTTGTTTGGCAAAGTGCGCGATTCCGAAGTTTTGGCTTCGCCTTAATCTTTGTCCAAATGAGAACCTGTCACGTTCTATACCCCCCCACGCCCATTACCAGGAAATAACTGGGGAAGAGATATACAGCAGATATTACAATCTGAGTTTTTCAAAAATATATTTTATATCTATGGATTTCCCAAGAGCATGGGTCTTATCTCAAGCTGTATCAGAGATCATCCTTACAGGATGCTGTTCCCTCTCAAAAGGTTGCTTTGATCTATCAGTTATTTCCATTGACACCAAGTGGGGCTTCCTATTTTTCTACATTGCTTGTATGGCGCTATAGGATGGCCTTTCCATTAGAAAGGATGGAGGTGATGCCTTCGGCGGTGCGAGAAGGGAAGTATGCCAAGATCCCTCACATTGCAAGGCTTTGCCCCTTTTGTGCACAGAGTGGCAGAATCCCTGATGCATATGATATTCGATTGCCAACTCTACTCTAATCTTCGCCTGAATTTGCTGGGGTCACTGACTGTCAATTTAGGTCCTTGTTCACAAAGGGAGGTTTTGGTGACTCTTATGTGACGTGGATCGGAAGATAACTCTGGGTGTTTTCAGACACGACGCTGTCACACATTCCCACCACCCCATGGTAATTCCTACGTTACATTTGGTGGCCATCCCTGGGTAGGTGGACACACTTCCACCTCGGCCTGGGGTAGCCCATACCATGCTTCCAGAGGTTGGGAAATGGCAAGGAGAAGTTCCGTGGTTGCAGCTACCAATAATGTGGGAAAGCATGGCCAGGCATGGTGTCACATCAGTTTGCCGTGCCTTGAGGTGTGGCTAGATAGCCCTGCCCAGAAAGGGGTAGGACATGCTGAACGTCGTTGCCAGGCAATGAAGCAGTTTCAGGCTGTCCCCAAGGAGATTTAAAGGGCCGGCTTGACAATGACGGCTTCACAATGATGTAAGAGGTGGAGCGAGAGGAGTCCCAAGTGCAGGCGAAAGGCCCAGTTCAGTGGCAGCGGTGAGGCAGAGTTAGATGCTAAATATGACGGATGGCTGTATGGTAAAGGGGTGTGGGGGGGTTATGGCTCAACCAATGTCGAGGAGGTTGATGTAAACCTATGCCCTTGTCCTCAATAGGGACATAGAGCTGTAGCTGGCCAGGACACCCCACCAACCCCAACCCGGGATGCAGCCGACTGCCCTCATACATGGATAGACACCTGGGGCCGCTAGGAGATGCTGGCCTTCATCAGATTATGGGGGGGACAAGCAGACCCAGTGAGATCTGGTCATGTGCCACCAGAATGTCCTGGTGTTCGAGACAATAGCACACAGGACGTCACAGGCAGGGTTCTAAAGAACGGGGAAACAATACCAGAGCAAAGCAAAAGAGCTCAAGCGGGGCTACAAGGTGACTGTGGATAACAACAGTATGTTCGGGCACAGGGCACGCACAACCCCCTATCACGACCTCCTAGATAGATTCCTATGTGAGAGGGTCGATAGCGGCACCAAGCATGGCGGGCTCCGCCACATCAGAGGGTCACGCCAGGGTTGACCTCCCCACCCCCATGCTTCCGGAGCCCAAACTGTCATGCCCGGGTGCCCAGCATCCTACTGACGACAAACCCGGACCATCAGGGATAGTTGCCGCTTGACCACAGCGCGCCGTCCCTCCGCCTTCAGATAGTGACTCGGAGGCCTCAGAACCCGACATGCCGCAGACACCGACAGGCAGTACAACTGCAGCTGGGAGGGAGCCAATGATAACCTCAGACACCTGCTCCGTATCGGAGGGAAAATACACAATTATGCAATTAATGGGATCGGGCGGGGGTGGGGAGATGGAGTGGAGGCTCATGTGGAGTGCAATGCGTCTATCAGGGACATGCCTGGAGGTGGGGATGTGACTGGGACTTGGGGAACAAAGGGGCAAGCACATGGGATCATATGCCCAATTGACATGTTGCATGCCCTCAGGTACCAGGGAGTATGCGGAAACCTCTGATGTGGCTGAAGCAAGCGCAACTGGACCGCCCGTGGATGTTTTGACATGTCCCGACGATGGTACGCAAAGGTAGAGGTAATCAGGGAGGGCGGCGGTAACTGAAGGGTGCTGGGGGGTTGAGAGGTGATGTGTTTGCATAAACATGCCCATTATGGAGGGCCATGTCCACACCCACAACACAAACCAACCTAATAACATTTACCCTCATATGTAGTGAGCCAGGAACCCCAGACAGGTGAGCAAGGTGGATATACCTCATATTCCACCTAGGCACCCCTATGTCATGCCCACTTCAAAAGCCATTTACACCCCCGTCCTTCCCCCTTCAGTAACCCATTGACTCCCCAGCCCTTATCCAAACCACCCAACTGCCAGTTACAATGAACAGGTATAATCACTTCCAACTATGGAAGCATTACATAATCACCTGTCCACTACCCCTCCCCCATAGAGCTTCCAGGCCATGTCAAGGAAGTCCTGATGGGGCCTGTATCTGGAGCTAAAAGGATGAGGCAGCACCACGTAAGGGTTTGCCGGCACCGTGAAGACCTGGCGGATTATCTTCTTCAGTTGGGGATGAGACAGGGGAAAGAGATTAGCGATGCCATCCAGCATATGGAAGTGGGGCAGGATAGGTCAATGCAGCAGCTGGCTGCTCACCAAAGGAACCTCCTTTCTGAAATGATGAAGGGCCGGCGGTTAGAGAGAGGAGATTGACGCAAACACCTCCAGCGGATTGATACCCTCCAGCAGTCACTCGAGAGGATGCATCAGCAACACTTACAGTAGATGGATGATTCGCTGAGCTTTGGAAGGTCCCTCCTCATCCATGATGGGGCTGCTGGCGCCTCGATCACCATAGCTGGACTAGTATTGCCCGGACCTGCACAACCTCATGCCTCACCTCCATGTGCCCCATCTGATCCTCCCCCCAGGGAGCCAGCACCATCAGCTAGAGCCCAGAGGGCCTGTCTCCAAAACCCGGTCCCTGCTCTGCAGCCTGAGACAGCCATACCTCCACCCACCAGCAGGGAAACAGCCGGTGGACCCTGCCCTTAACAGCGGCTGGTGATGGAAGACAACTGGATGCACCTGTCGTGTTACAAGATTCTGAGGCTAATGATTCAGCAACCTCTCCTCCACTACCAAACCCCAAGAGAGGGTGCCCAAAGAAATCCGAGAGGGACAGAGGAAAGGGCAAGCAATACTAATCTATATATTACAATAAAGATTTTACATGCATCAATATGCTCATTTTGTTGACATTTGGAATCATGCCTTTAGCATGATTGTAACTCTTCAATCCTCATGAACTAGTCTTTGGTCCATGGAAGACAGGTGACTACCGGAAGTCACCCGTCAGACCTTTCACCTCCCCTCCCCCAACCCCTACAATGCCCCTGCCCATGTTACTGACCCTTTGAGTGTGATGGATGCTCTGCATCTTCATCTTGTTCTTGGGTGATGATAATACAATCTGTTCGGGCTGTGGAGGCAGAGTGCATAAGGTGATTGGCATGCAATTAATGTAATGAGGGTCGTGTCTGAGATCTGAACTGTTTCTATACCAATTGGAGAGCAAGGAAAGTTATGGGATGGTGACTGTCTGGGTGCAATAACAGAGCCAATAGGGGTACTAATAGGACAGCTGAAGAGGAACAGGGATTAGAAACTATCACTGTGTGATGCTCCTAATCTATGCCAGAATGTGGTCCAGGCGTGTGACATGACGGCTCACAGCTGTCTGTATCCTCTTCGCGTAGCAGTACTCTCTTGGGTCGTCCTCCTGTCTGTATAGGGGCACCAGTCCCAGGGAACGACAAGGCACTGGGTTGTTAAGTGCTGCCCCACAGGTCTCGTATATATTATGCAGCACGCAGCTGGCCCCAATCATTAGAGCAACAATCTCCACTTTGAAGTCGAGGCATGTGGCCAGACATCTCCAGTGTTGCTTGAGGGCCCCGAATGACCTCTCCACAACCATGCAGACATCATACAAAGTTATTATAATGCACCAGCTTGGTGGTTTGGGCCACAGAGAAGACCTTCATGAGCCATCTAAGTAGCAGGTAGGTGGGGCATTGCCACCCCCTCGATGTGGGTCATGGTGGGATCTCCAAACTCCCCCATGAACATGTGGGCAAACAGAGGGGAGATGGCAAGGATCTGAGCATCATGGCTGTGTCTGGAGTGCCCAGTGAAGTTGTTAGCGAAGCAGCCTCTGTCATCTATAACCGCCTGCAGCTGTAGGAAGTGATACCCATGGTGATTGATGAACTCTGTTGCTTCATCATTGGGTGGCTGCAGGATCTCAATATGCGTGCCATAGATCGCACCAATGCAGTTTGGGAAGCCTGCTGACTGGAATCCAGCCATGACCACGAGCTGGATCACCTCATCTAGGAGAACTGCCTCCACAGCCTCACAGAATTCGAGTATTATGGTAGAGACAGTACTGATCCCCACTCCAAACTGCTGCACAACTGACCTACAGGAGTCCTGTGTGGCCAGGGACCATATAACGATGGCATAACGCTGTACCATGGGGATGGGCGCTTGCATATTGGTGTGGGGAAAGGCGGTGCACGATTCTCATGACTAGAGCTTGTTCCATGTGGAAGTTTGTATGCCATGCTTCATTATCCCGCTCATTGATCACCCTCGACCACCACTGGGCAGCTAGGGGAACGATCCAGTGGCGGCAATCGATGGGCATTGCCAAGTAAATCCTGTTGGTGGCTGCAGCAATGCGCCACTGCAAGCTCCAGGTGATTCTCTGCAGCTGGCCATTGTTCCTGCGCCACACGGATGATCCACCTCACGGAATGTAGCTGTAACAGTGCAAGGAAGCCAGCCATGTGCTGCCCCCTCTATCACCATGGACTGTTTGAGAAGTGCATCCGTGGCCAAGTCCGAGTTGACTGACAGACATTTGGAGGGGTTTGCTTCCCTATCCTCCTGTGCATTTTAGTAACGTTTCTACTTTCCATAGGTCAGGTTTGTTAGGAGCATGGATGTGCCTAATGACTCTTCCCACTGGGACACAGGTTATCTGCTTTGCTAGCTGCACCACATACCGAACTTTCAAATAAACTACCCCATGCTCTAGAGGCTTCCGTCTTTGTGCTTTACAGGGTAACGATCAGTAGCCCATAAGCTCGGGCACTCTCAGATCTTGGTAATTTGCTACTGGCTCTCACTGCTACCCTATGCCCGGCTGTGGGCATGGTCACATGTCAGCTGGGCTTCAGTTACCCTTGAGACACCATGACTGCACGCTGGTGTGGAAGGCGTGGCTTGGGGATGGGTTCACCACAGCATGGGGACGTTGTCACGTTTGTTACGCTGCCACGTACCAGGGGGAATCCTCCATGTCCTGTGCTGGCGTTCGGGCCACATCACGTTTGTTTGGCCTCATGCCCCATGGGGTCAGCCACACCCCGGAATGGGACAATGCGTGGTGACGCAAATTATCCTTTGCACATCATACCTGATTTTCAGATTTTCCCCATCTCTTTCAAAAGCAAAAATAATAATAATAATAATAAAAAAAATCAGCACAGAGGTAATGGTGTGAAAAAACAGTTGCAGTGATCAGTTGCAGTCCTGCTCAGTCCAATGCATTTTTAAGATGGTGAAATGAGCATTTTGTGCCCATAAATCCCCTTGCATTTCCTTGCGGAGGATTAGGATTCAAAGGAATGAAGAATTCCAAAGACCTAAAGACTTTACTCACCAGGTAAAGGGTGGAGCAAATACCAAACTGCTAGAAATAGGACTGCATATTCATTATTCTCCATAGTTCAAATGAGATCTACAGTACTCAGGGTGTTTTTAGACAAGCGCCTCCCTACCCATCAAGCATGTTGCAGGGTTGTATAGGGCGCCAAGATGGCTTTGCAACATGCATGATGGGTGGAGAGGTGTTTGTCTAAAAACACCCTCAGTTTAAATCAATACAAGAAAAAAGCGCAAAATTAATTTCTAACAGTAATGAGAATCTCAGTTTTTTAGATGCCACATTTAATGCAGAATGGTAGATGGAAATGGGTATTTTAAAAGAAAATTAACTCAAATTTAAAAGCTATCTATTAATCTGGTTATCTTCCCACAAATTTCTATCACGGGATTTAGAGAGAAAACACATTTCTTGTTTAAGACATATTTTTCTAAGTTAAAGACTCTGAAATAATAAACCATGAATTATGATTACATATATTTAGCATGCAAGATGAAGAGATAGCCATGAACAAAATATATATCCTCTTTACCAAAATGTATCTTTAATATTTAGACATTAAGAGCTAAATCAGTCACAAACACATGAGTAGCAAACTGACCTATGTTTTAATAATAGGTTTCTAAACTTTGACTGATCATTGAAGTTCATCTTTCAGATTTATTCATAAAGGAAAAATTGTTAAACTTTGCTGTTACAAATCAAAGTAAACTACATTAAACAACATTTATATAGTGATGGAACAGGACATTTTCCAATAATCCCCACCGTCTGCAGCATATATTTCATTGGGAACAGAGCATACAGACCTTTTCTTTAATATGTTAGTAAATATTCATCTTGAAACTTATCATGTAAAAGAACAAATAAAAAACAACAATGTGTTGATTGTGCTGTTTATTTCCACTTCCTCAGTTAAGTTTATCCCTACCTTTTCTGGAGACGGAGGAGGGTTAAACCTCTTTGCACAAACTAAAAACACATCAGGCCGCGGTTTGCCATTCTTCACATCAGGATCATCTCCCAGAACAATATGATGAAATAAGTTAAAGAAGTCTTTGTGTTGGCTTGTTTTCATCTCAAATGTCACACTAGTTGAGCTACTGGCAACTGCTATGGGTATGTTGTGTTGGCGTAGATGGTGGATCAGCTTTTTGACTCCTGTGAAATAACAGTGTATATCTTAATGCTCAAGTCAAAGACACTGTACTTTGTATAATATATAAAGATGTAGTTTTATTGGTGGTGATAGGGTACTTTTTTACTTCGACTATCCTATTTGAAATATTACTGCTTAAACTTTTGAGAGTGTTTCCTAATATATTGGTTACAGTTTTACCAATTCTGCATCATTGATCAGTAGCAACTAAAGGAGATAAGAAGTTGCTGTAATTTTCTCCAATATTTTAAGCTCAGTAAAAGGATTTCACACCAGTGGAGTGTCAGAACTCCAGACCTTTACAGTGGAGACTGGGAAAGAAGGGAATGGAGAGGTCAGCTCATCTTCAGAGAAAAAGAATTACAAGGCAAAGAAACATTCAGCTTTTTTAGTTTTACAGGTTATGAGGTGAAAATAAGTGTCCTCTTCCACACCATTAATGCTACAATTTCATTTAAATCCTTGCATGATAAAATTCCAAATGATACAATTTGCCTAACCCTTCCCATCCAACAAAAATGTAAAACAATGCTCAAGTTAAAATGTTTAATAGAATCAAATTAAGAGGCAGAAATAATATTTACATTTTCTAAACTGCTGCAGAAGAAGAACTGACGCAAGTCCTACCTGTACAAATACCTAAATCTGAGACTAATTAAGATTTGGATTACTCTCCTACAAGTTGATACGTATTCATATAGCCACATCCTATAAGTACCCCAGAAAGCTGTACAAATAAGCAGTATGATGTTAGTCAGCAAGGTTAATACAGAGAAATTTTGGCACACAGAAAATACATGATAATATGGTAGGAAGATTTTAGTTTGGGATGGCTGCATTAACTCATGATGGGGAAAATTAGTTATGTAGATAATTTCAAAATAGTAATCTTCATACCATGTATTCTGCATATGCTGATGGGAAATAAGAGTATTTTGGAGAGTTTAAAACCAAATTAATGGTGTACATTTACATTTCCTTTCACCCATAAAGACAGGTTTCTTACTATATCCCGTTCAATGGTGCAGGATTTTGGAATCTCTATGGATAAAAATTTCATGCTTACATGGGAAACATAGTGGTGAGGTTATACTATCATCTACCTGACCCAGATGATGAAAAGGATTATGAAACACTTAGGGAAATTAGACAGGTTACAAACATAAGAAACATAATACTAATGGGTGACTGACTATCCTTATATTGACTGGATAAATGTCACCCCAGGACATGAGGTAGAGATAAAATTCCTACATACTATAAATTATTGCTCTTGAAGCAGCTAGCCCTGGAACTCGCCAGAAGAGAAGTGACTTTAGGTGCAGTCCTAAGTGAAGTACAGAATCTGGGGCACGCAGTAAGAGAAGTGGAACCACTTGGTAACGGCGATGACAGCGTAATCAAGATATTATTATTATGTAATTAATCAATATTGTGGCAAGAATTATTCTGAAAAAGGGATACAGAATAAAAAATACCACTATATAAATCTATGGTGTGACCCCACCTTGAGTATTGTGTATAATTATGTTATTATTATAATAGCACTAGACATGTATGAGGGACTGTCCAAATAATTAGAGCCAGGTCCCAGCCTCGAATGGGTTACAATCTAGGACAGACTAGGGAGGAGATCCTATAGCCTGCGGATCCCCACACGCAAGCTTCGTGCGCACATAGGTGTGCAGTTTGCACATGGCACAATGTGCTGGCAATGTGGATGCACGCAGCTCCGCTTGGGATCCCCAGGCTATAGGATCAGGGCTAACGACAGTTAGGAGGCAAAAGGGGATAGGTTCAAAGGGGACATGGGGAGGGGTCAGATGAGGAGAGGTGGGAGGTGATCTCATCTGGGAAGCAGGAGAAAAGGAGGAAAGGAGAGAGGCAGGAAGAGGAGAAGGGGAAAGGAAAGGATGAGAAGAGAGGTCAAGGCAGATTTTATCAATCTTGTACTTGAAAAAGGCAACATCCTGTATAGAGACGGAAGAACAGAAGAAAGAATGATGGTTGTTTTCTTGATAGATGTGCGGCAATTCCAGAAAGAGCAAGAGAAGGGCATATGAGAGGGCAGGAGGCAGGGGAATGAGATTTTGAGAGAGGGTGAGGGGATGGACTGGGAACTGCACTATGGAGAAGGCTTATGAGAAGATAGCTGTATGGTATTGGTAGGATCCAAGGGTGGGTGGAAAGCAAGGAGAGGGAAGGGGAGTTGCGAGGGTACATAGGGTAGGAGAAGGTGAGAGCACCACAGGATAGGTGCAGACATGATGAGTCATGGAACAGAAAATGGGCAAATCGGGTCAGCACTCGTCCTAAGTCACAATGGGCAGCAGGAATACAGGCCAAGACCATGTTGGCCCCCAAAACGCCTGAACGACCAGTGTTTTCCATCATACTTCAGCTAACGCCTCTTCTGGTTGTGCCATAATACAGAAGAACTGGAAAAGGTGCAGACAAGGACAACAAAAGTGATCAAAAGTAAGGAATGGATTCTGTATGAGGAGAGGCTCAATAGGTCAGGACTCTTCAGCTTAGAAAAGAGATGGCTGAGTTACATGATTTTAGATTACAAAATAATGAGTGATATAGAAATAAAAAGGGAGCTGCTATTTACCCTCTGTAATAATACTAGAACTAGGGGATACACTATAAAACTGGCAGCGGATATAAAGCTAAGAAAAGGAAGTACTTTTTTTTCAAAATACAATTAAGTTGTGGACCTTTTTGCAAGAGGACCTAGCATAATTGGGTTAAAATAGATATTATAGAAGCTTACAAGTGGCAACGACTTGTGATAACTGCATTTATTTTCACTTACTAATATATCACTAACAAGACTAATTCCAAAGCAGCTTTAAAAAGATGCCATTGCCAAAAGTCTGCTTGGGTATGCTTTCTTATCTAAACCTAAATGTAAAATTTCTTAAGTTAAAGCTGTCAATGGGTTTTGGGGAGTCTGACCATTGAACAGACTGGGCCCCAAATGAACATCTAGACAGAATCCTAGGGAGTGCTGGGGAGGAGCCTGTTGTCGTGGTCCATATGGGCACCAATGACATAGGCAGATGTAAGAGGGTGGTTCTGGAGGCCAAATTTAGGCTGCTAGGTCTGAATTCCAGAAACTTCAGAGTAGCATTCTCAGAAGTGCTCCCCATTCCACGTGCAGGACCCCAGAGGCAGGCTGAGCTCCAGAGTCTCAATACGTGGATGAGACATTGGTGCAAGGAGGAAGGCTTTAGTTTTATTAAGAACTGGGGAGCCTTCTGTGGAAAGGAGAGCTTATACAAACGGGATGGGCTCCACCTTAACCAGAATGGAACCCGACTGCTGGCGCTAAAAATAAAAAATGGGATACAGCAGTCTTTAAACTAGAACCTGGGGAAAAGCCGACAGGCACTGCGGAGTACACGGTTTGGGCTGTGGCATCTCCAAAGGATGTTACTTTAGAGGAAGTAGAGTATCTTAAGACTGAGGATAAGATAAATTACAAGGGATTTCAGGTGGAACGCGGGGGAGGACAGATAATGATTCCAGAACCCCTGTTTCAGTTACCTATAAGGTGCCTATTAAGAATAATAATAAAAAGAATACATTTAAGTATCTATATGCTAATGCTAGACGTCTAAAAAGTAAGAGGGGAGAATTAGAGTTTATTTAATTTAATTTATTTATTTATATAAAACTTATATCCTGCCCCTCCTGCCCACAGGGCAGCCCGGGATGGCGAACAACAACAATCAGTAAAACAATAAAGTAATTTAAAACAGTGAAAAATACAGTATGCAGGGAAAAGAAATACCCCTCACCACCACCCCTCGCCAAAAGCGCTAAATGAAGATCTAGAGATTATAGGCATCACAGAGACCTGGTGCGATGAGGATAACCAATGGGACACTAATACCAGGGTACAAGATATATCCAAAAGACAGAGGAGATTGTGTTGGTGGTGGGGTGGTTCTGTATATTAAGGATGCAAACAGTTCCCTTGAATCCCTATGGACTGAAATTCCAGGTATCAAGCAGAAGAGTATAGCAGTGGGGCTATACTATCGCCCCCCTGACCAGAATAGAGAGACTGATTATATAATGCTAACAGAGATTAAACAGACTACTAAAACTGGGAACATAATAAGAATGGGTAACTTCAACTACCCCAGCATTGACTGGGTGAATGCCTCCTCGGGGCGGGATGTGGAGGTAAAATTTCTGGATGCCATAAATGACTGCTTTTTAGAGCAATTGGTTCTGGAACCAACGAGGGGAGGAGCTACTTTAGATCTAGTCCTAAGTGGGTGAGCAAGGGATTTTGGGGTGAGAGCCTG
>QEPC01000048.1:588495-598558 GCA_003113815.1 Sphenodon punctatus | reverse complement strand
ATCTTACAAGACTGGGTGCCTGGGCATCTAAATGGCAGATGAGATTTAATGTGGACAAGTGCAAAGTGATGCACATTGGGAAAAATAATCCAAATTATGAGTACACAATGCTGGGTACTAAGCTAGGAGTTACCACTCAGGAAAAGGATCTGGGAGTGATTGTGGACAATACACTGAAATCCTCAGCCGCAGCGGTCAAAAAAGGAAATAGAATGTTAGGAATTATTCGCAAGGGAATAGAGAATAAAACTTAGGATGTCATAATGCCTCTATACAAATCAATGGGGCGACCGCACCTTGAACACTGTGTGCAGTTCTGGTCACCCCATCTCAAAAAAGACATAGCGGAACTAGAAAAGGTACAAGAGAAGGACAACAACAATGATTCAGGGTATGGAACAGCACCCGTATGAGGAGAGGCTTGATAGGTTGGGGCTCTTCAGCTTGGAAAAGAGACGGCTGAGAGGAGATATAATAGAGGTCTATAAAATCATGAGTGGTGTGGAACTTGTAAACAGGGAACTGTTATTTACCCTTTCAACTACTACTAAAACTAGGGGACACTTCATGACACTCACAAGTGGCAGAGTAAAAACAAACAAAAGAAAGTATTTTTTCACTCAGCGTACAATTAGGTTGTGGAATTTACTGCCAGAGGAGGTGGTCAAGGCCAGCAGTATAACTGAGTTTAGAAGAGGGCAAGTTTCTGGAAGATAGGTCCATTAGCAGCTATTAGACAGATAGGATTGGGGAACAAAACCCTTTACTGTCAGGAGCCTGGGGAATGACCCACAGGGAATGGATAGAATGGTGACCTGTTGGGTGCTTCTCCCAGGCCCCCATGATTGGCCACTGTCCAAGACAGGATGCTGGGCTCGATGGACCGTTGGTCTGACCCAGTATGGCACTTCTTATGTTCTTACCCAGGTCAATGACAGGCTTGTGATCCCATATATCTTGAACGTTTGTGGTAGAAAACTACTTTATGCTGCTGAAATACAAGACTTCCCAAATGGAAGTCACATCACTTGTATTTTGTACCTTGAGTTAACTATGCTTCAGTATTATTGTGCAAACACATAACAGATATGAACAAATGTGTGGGTCAGGCATTTAAACATTTTTTACAGTTTAACATTTTTTCCCACAGAGTTGGTCCTAATGCCTACAATGAAAGCCCTGCATGATCCTGAAGGGGATACTGCCTACCCAGTTGTGCCCAAAACCTTGGCATGTATGACCACATTCTGAGAATTAAGCATAGTTTTGCAACCCCAGAAAGCAAAGACCTGTAAAAGGTGCTACTGTAAAAGGCAGTACTTTTCAGAGCAAACTTCCTTGAGGGCATTTTTTTTGTGGTGCTTTCAATATTAGGGAATTGCTTCTAATCTCTAGAGAATGCACTTCTGGCCATTTTCTTTTGTTATAGGATATAGGCGGAATAGGGTTCCCTTACATTTTGTTCAATAGATGTTGACAATGCAAGATCTACTTTATTTGACTGGGCTTTAAAGCAGGTGGATTTGGGTGAGGTTTTAACTGAAATTTGTGTAGATTAATATTTTTACTCCCCCCCATCTTTTTTGTGTATGATTTATGTTGTGAGCTGCCTTGAACCATTAGGAAGGTAAAGAAATAAATCCTAAATAAATAAAAATAAAAAAAATAAAAAATAAAAAATAGATGCAACAATCTGCAACTGATCCAGAAGTGTGTTCAGTGGATGTCATTCAAGCTTAATGAATAAATATAACTGGCCCACTGCTGATCGATGAGGCCATAATGAGATACCAGTTTATAAGGATTTGAGTTTGGGATAGGTTCCATATCAGTTTGGCCCCTGTTTTTTTAGGATCATAATGGCCACTTTGGGGAACAAAGGTGACAGTAAGGTTCAGGCCTTTTGGAGATATATCTGTCTATAGGGCTTTGGAGGGCAATAAAAGGATAAAAATAACACGTTTCGCCTCTTTGCAAGGTTGACTGTTGAACCGAGTGCTTATATATTCTTTTTGTTTTCCTCCCGTCTCTCCTCTAAGCTTGCAGGTACCTTAGCAGAGGACACAAATTTGGGTACTGGGCCTCATGTTCTGGATGGCATGAGGCATAGCACCCATGTTCGGTCCTGCATCTTGGTTTACAGCAAAGGGCACTTATTAATTGGACATGGGTAAGAGGGATGACATTGGGGTTAGTTTGTGGACAAATGGGTGCTAGAATTAAGGGAAAGTCCCTTGGTTATGTGGTAATTAATTTGAGAGAGTATGACTTACCCCAGAGGTTAGAACTTGAACTGATTACAAGGGTAAGAGGAAACCTGCTAGAATCTATTCAGTTGACCTCATGGTCAACTGTTAGTCTGGTCAAAATTTGTCTGATTAGTCATGCTGGAGAACAAGACATGGAGGAGTCCAGTCTGCCCTACATAGGTTATGGCTAAGACAAGGTGGAGAGCCGACAAAGCAATATGCAAATAGAACCTGAGGCTAAAAGCCATATTGATCCACCAGGATATAAGAAGTCATGCTGCTTCAAAGCAAATCAATGATGATAGCGTGCATTTGTCCTGGCAAAGAAATGAGACCTACAAGCAGCAGCTGCCTAGTGGTCTGAGCAGACTATTGGGTATCCAATTTGTGACGGTGTGTAAAGACACCCAGCTGGTGCATGTAACTCTGGTGGCAACATATCATGGGCTTACTTTATGGTAAAGTGGCACCAGAGTAAGCGAGGATTGCTAAAAGGAGATACCTTCTTATGCGATATGGGGAAGGGGGTGCAGCTCCACCCTTCAAGGGTGAAGGTTGATGTCCAGAACCTCCATGGTAGCATTCTCTGAAATACTTCCAGTTCCATGTGCAGGACCACAGAGATGGACAGAGTCTCAATGAGTGGATGAGACAATGGTGTAGGGAGAACAGTATAGATTCACCAGGAACAGAGAAACCTTTTGGTAAAGAGGGAACCTATACAGGAGAGATGGGGTCCACCTTAACCAATATGGAACCAGACTAGAGTTGCAGTCAGGCACCTGAAGATTCTGGTACCCTTGACAGATCTGGGTGCCTGAATCAACCTAACCCCATTTGGGCACCATTGATGCCTGAACGTTGTCCAACGTGCTGCTCAAAAATGCATGCTGTCCTTTGAAAGTGACAGGCCCCAGCTGGGACCACTGCGGGGGTGGGGGTGGGAGAGCACTGACTGGCCTATTAAAGTGATGACAGACCACAACTGGACCAGCTGTGGAGCTGTACTTCACAGTGCTCTCAGCTGGTAATTGTCAATTTCAAAAGTGGCTTCCCACCACAGCTCCTATCAGGAAGCTGTGTGGGGGAAGCCCAGCCCACCTTTGAAACTGACACGCCACAGCTTGGAGCGCTGCCAGAGCTGGGCATTGCAGTGCTCCCGGCTGGAGCATGTCAGTTTCTCTGGGTAATGCTCGCCTTTTCCAGCACCCAATTGTTCCTCATGTAGCCCATAGAAAACGGGGGACAACCAATGCAGAGCAGACGCATTGGGGCGGGTTGCCCTGGTAACCCGCTGAGGTGGGGACGTTTCTGTCGCGGCTGCGCCTGCTTCTGTCGCTGGCGATGCAGTGACAGGGCTGCGGGTGGGGGAGGCGGCCTTCCGGCGTCTTGTGGCGTCCCCGAGTGGCGACCGCGGCCGGCATGCCTGACAATATAGAAGACCTTCTGCGAACGCACACAAAATCTTGTGTCCGCTGTGCATGTGCAGGTCATTGTGCATGAGAGGGATGAGTCAAAGCATGCTCCACCTCCCCGGTTCCGAATTTGAATAAATCAATGGATATTCCATATACTGAATCTACACAGGCTGTTCCGTCTCCAGAAAGATCGAATAACCATTCTGTTTCAGTCCTAATAAATGTTTGTCCACTGTTTTTTTAAATTTAAAATAAGAAAACCACAAACTTTTAGTACAGTTATTGAATTTTACCAATTAATGATTTTATTACAATTCAGGTAAAGGCTTGGGTAACCAAGGTAAGCTTTTTGCCATACCATCCTACTAAAGAAATTTTCTTGCTGTCCTCATTTGAATGAGACAAAACTTAGTTCTCTGTATACATAATATAATATGACCATATTTAATAATTCCAATTTACATCAGATCATCCCAAGTACATTTCTGAATAATCATTTACCCAAACTATTTGGAAGAATAAGTCCATTAAGAGACAACTATCTAAAATCATTTATGTTGCTCTTCTCCATTCTTCAGTCATTATGGCATAGGAGTGTATTGTGTATTTTGCAATGTGGCATGGCAGAACAGCCATTAAACACAAGAGTGGCTGGCTTTATTTGGTGAACTTGCTAATTTATTGCTATTTTGTATCTATAAAATGAACCATTAAGTCCCAAATAATTTGAACAGTTCTATGGTTGATTTTCTTTTTTTCCTCCCCACATCTGCATTAAAACATTATATATATAATGTTTACTATATATACTATATATATATATATATATAGTAGCTATGCACTGTTGGCCACTGGGTGATGAATGGAGAGAGGGGGAAGCCATGTTTTGTAAGCTGTATTTAGTTAAGTAAGCTGAAATGCAGAAGGATCAGCTTCACGTCAGCACCTTTAAACCCGGATTAATCACAAATGTCAATTAAATTAACTATGGGTATTTTCAGACGATACGCGGGCCGTTGGCCCCGTACCGGCACCAACGGCTTCGTTCCCCGCCGGGGTCACCCCGTAACGGCACAACAGACGTGCCGGGGGGATCCCGGCGGGGAAAGTGGGAGGGGCCGGGGCCGCGCGGCGCAACGTGCGGCCGCACGGCCCCGCCCCCTCCACGCACCCCGCCGCCCGCCCTCCGAGGAGACGGGCGGGCGGCGGGGCCAATGCGGCCGCCGCGTCCGGCCGATCGTGCCACGGCCCGGGATCCCGCCGGGGATCCCGGGCCGTGGCACGCGGCCAGACGTTACTTTTCCTTGGCCACGGCCCGGGGTCCGTTTGACCACGCTTCCCGGGACCTTCCCCCGGCTAGCCCGGGAAGCGTGGTTCAAACGAACCCCATGTGGGTACTGACCGTGGCCAACATCTGGCGCGCCGCGAACAGACGTACGGGACACGGTGACCACAGGTGGGTATTCACCGTGGTTCACCGTGTTCACGTAACGTCTGAAATCACCCTATGTTGAAACAGCACAAAACAGACCAAATTGACAGGACGGATGTATTTCTCTTGGGACAGTAGAGGCTTTCAAAAAATGGAGTAGTTCAGCATTTTGAAATTGAAAGTTTAGAAAAATACTTAAAAGAGCAAAAATTCATGTATGTTCCCATGCCCCAACTCCCAGCTAAACAAACACAAAAGTACTCCCCTGGAACTTCAGTTCAGTCTCTCTGGATTCAGCTGAAACCTAGGTGACAGTAATTAGTTCAGTCAGCAGATGGACTAGGGATACAGTTTGTGCAGAACAAGATTCTGCTAGTATATCTTTTTCCTCATTGATCACTTCAAGATATACATTGCCACTCAAAGGAGGAAATCAGACAGGATGCTATTATGGTTCATCTGAAGACAGCAAACCTCTGCCGAAGTACGAAAGATGACCTTGCAGAAGACCTCTGAAATGTACTTATCTTTACGGCTTTAAAGCCATACAAGAATGAAAACTGATTGTACAGTCAAAATCTCCTGGTGGTGTGTCACTTAGTTCCTAGAATTAAAATTATGAGTTTTGTTTTATGAAAGATCTTCTTTAAATTCTGCAATTATCAGTTCATTTGGTTACATTCTGAACCTCTCAGTTTTGGATGCTCTATCATTAACCTTGCAGTAATGCCATTATTTATGGCATTTCTAATTTGTCAAACTCGCACGTAATTTTTTCTCTGTTGAACAGCACTTCACTAAAGAAAAGTTATTTAGATACAACTTAGCATATTAACAAGACAACCTAGTTGTTCAAATGAACAGATTGGAAGATTGTGTTCTGTTTCAGTACTGCTGTCTGGCACATGAACATGCTCCTGTTTTACAGTACCAAAATTGCCTGAAAAGGAAAAACTTACATTTTTCTTTATTGTAAATTAGATTAATATTTGGAGGATGAGAAGGGTCTGTTTTTAACTGCTAAGAAAGCAACAGGAATGAAGATGGTGGACAAACATTTTCCTATTCCATTCACAGAAATGTCTTGATTTCTTTACCCATTTATATGTGGGCCTTCATCCAACTGAAAGTCTTTTCTAAATGTATAGAGCAGAGGAAGCCAAACTTTGACTTGAGAGCTGTCTTCGTCTCTCAGGTAGTTCAAGAGCAGCTTTTGGCATGGGTTGGTCCAAGGCAGTCTGCTGCCTTAATTGTCCAGTGTCCTACTTCATCGTATCCACATCTTAGCAGCTGTTCCTCAAAATCTCACTAGCCAGGACTGCAGAGTACAGATCCTGTCAGCCATTTACAAAACAGGACAGGTTTGTGTGTGCATGCTCATGTGTCTCTTTGTGGTTCTTGGCCCATACAAAGATTTTTGGTGTTCGACTCTTGGGGTTGAGAGCGCTGACAACCCGTTGTATGAAATGTTTTTAAAATAGTCTTTAACAAACCTAAGATGATTATGAATTCCCAAAGGGTATAAACCAGTTGAATTACTTTTGCAAATTAAAAAGACATTTTAAAACTCACAAAACCAAATTCAATGGTATCTAAGGCAGCTAAGGTGAGAAAGAATTTTTGGAAGAAAACTTGACTTGAGTTTTAAAGACGATAAAGATATACACTTCAAATTCAAAAGCAGAGATGAATTGTTAAATCCTTTTTTCCTAATTGTATGAAGCATAGAAAGCATTTGTACAAATATAACGGATTTTATGGGTTTAATTTTTGGTTCATTGTTTGTTTTTGTTATGGCCCAAGGGGCTTCAACAATAAAGATTTGATTGATTGATTGAAGCTTTATATATTGTCTTTCCTCATTCTAGATATGTATTCCCCCCGACCCCCGTAAAGGTAGGTTCAGTTTTTGGCCACTCAGCCTTGACCAGCGTCCCTTTAAGGCATCCAGCTGACATTCATCTACGACAGTGAACCTAATTCTGAGATAGTTTCAGGCTATAAGAAACATCTGGCGACACTAAAAAGTACATTAACTTTCCTGTACATTTCCAAACAAGTTTTCCTATGGCCAGAAAAATAACAATGACAGAGGACTCCAAGTTCGATTACACTGCAATAGCAGAACATTGCTTTATGAGTCTTAGCCTGCGATCCGCAAACCTGCTATTCCAAAGTAGATCCATTGAAGCCCTATCAAAATCGAATGAATTTGGACAGATATTTTAAAAAAATAATTGTTATTTCATTAAAATTTAACCAGTAAGCACAATAAAAACAAGCCATTCACTTGAGAAAGTTTTCATAAAATAAACCAGAAATGTTTTCAAATTCGGGTGAAAAGTGAAACTCTGTTACAGCAGGCAGTCCCAGGCTACGTGCATGAAAAATAGAGATGCCTGTACATTACTGAGACTTGTCTGAATATTTTAATTGTCTCTCTTTGATAGTTTCCTTTAAAAATAAAAAATAAAAACGTTTTAAAGCAAAAATAGCCACATTTGTTTCCATGAGAATGTAGATAGGTTTATGGAAGACAGAGATATTTTTGGTTGAGTACTTTCATGATCAATTCAGCAGAGAGGAGGCCAGCACAACCAAGCGGGCACTGGTGCAGCAGGAAGGACTAGTGAAGCTCTAGTCTCGTTTTCAGCACTTCAGCATTAGCAGAGCTGATCAGTGGGGAGTAGACCAGCCCTGCCAATGCTGAAGTACTGCAAGCAGGAGTAATTATCCTGGTATGCCAGCAGCAAGGAAAGAAGATATAAATGTGTCTGGTATTCACCAGCAACTATTATTGGCAGTTCAGGTTTCTAAAATTTACATTATAATCCTGTTTCACATGTAAATATTACAAAATACTCAACTTAAAAGGCTCAAATTTGGTTTCCACCAGCAAACTGTTTTTGTTATGCAAATTCTCTTCATTCTTTAATTTGATATGGCAGGGGAAAGGGATCATCTTCAGTTACTTAAAAAGCATGATTTCAAAAATAATTTGCACCATGTCTTCTAATCTTCTGTGCTTGGCCTTCAAATCCGTAGTAAGTTTGTTTAGCCAAACCTACTAAGCAACTCTTTAAAATATTAAATATGTATTTTTTCTGTATACATTGAGGTTTGAACAAGTAGTGTTATATATCTTGCTGCAAAGCAGTACAACACATACATACACAAATAAGTGCAAGCAATACAACACCTTACCATTTAAAAATGGTAGAAGTCTGCTTAGTCACAACTTTATTAGTCACTGCATATTTCCTAAAAGCTTAAGATAATTATACTGGGAGAGCTATAAGGGAGTAGGTCAAACTGCAAATACCCATTTTCCACCCTAAATGAATACAAACTAATGTACTTATCTGTTTTAACTTTGAATGAACATTTATTTTTATTTTTTTTATTTTTTAGAGTATGGACCTTTTTAAAAACAAAGTTCTCTGAGGAAAAAATACATATGGGTTTTCATTTCCCATAAAATGTTACATTACACAAGATTTTTCTATAAGTTTTTGTTTCTTATTGCAGTATTGCCGTGAAACCTCTTCATTTTCCCGAAGAAGTGGTTTTTCCTTCTTCTCTCACACTTTAAATACTTTTCTCAACCCCATTATGTTGTGCACTTTATCCTCTCCCCCATGTTTCTCTTCTCCTACTGCCTCTCATCGTGTAACCCTCTTTGCATCGTTTCTTTAATCCCATCACCTCTTTTCATATCCCTTACATTCTTTTTTTCCCTAGCTATATTTTGCTACCACACCCATCACAGAAGCATCTAAGCACTGCTCTTCTTTCTCATTCCTTTTGCAACTGCACTGGGTTCTCTTGCTGCTGCTGCTGCTGCTAAGTATACAAATGGCAGAGGGAACTGGACTAGAATCTTGATCCCTGAAGCACCATTCACTTCACAGATTGTAATTCTAGTTCATTTCAGTCTGCTGTTAAAGCACTCGACCACACTAGTAGTCTTTGAGCATGTTGCGGGTACTGGAGGAAATAACTGACTTACTGCTTTGGAAAATGAAACTGATCATAGGCATCCTCTGTGCTGGGCTAGGCTACGTATGCATTTATTACCTAGGGCTTGCACGATTCCTGTAAAATAAATATGTATTCTCTGCTCAAAGATGCCCTCTCTTTTTCTAAAATCATTGGTGTGTTCTATATGGGTATGATGTCAGGCCAAACGAAAGCTATTCAAGATTTTATCACCCTATTTAATCAAAGGAAAGCTAACATTACCACTCAGCACACTGGCAACCTGATTGGAATTCTAATTGATTTGATTATAATCCTTTAAAACTATAACACAATTCACCATCAGAAACCTCTGAACACAAATAAATATGCTCAGGAAAGAAAAAACTCACTTCACCTAGAATGCAAGCTTTGTCCAAGGAAGTAACAATAGAGAATCCCCCCGCTAAGCGCCTTGTGCGCTGCGGGGGAGGTTTGGGCCCGCCTCTGAAGGAATGAGGCACCAGGGGGGGCGTCCCGTTCTTTCCCGCTGGCGTGGGGGCGGAGCAAGCTGGCCGCACGAGGAGCAAGCTGCAATCCGTCTGGATTGCAGTTTGCAGCGGCGGGGGTTTGTGGCGCGAAAATGCGCTCTTCTGATTGGCCGGTTAAGGCCACATGGTGCAGCGCGCCGGGCAGCCCCTCACTTGGTTGGCGGTGCGCTGCTGAAGAGGACGGTTGTGTCGGCGCTCCGGGGGCTTCCCGCTTGACCGCCCCCCCCGTTGGCTACACGTGGAGCTTTGCAGGGAAGAGGGGATCGTTTGAACTGGGGAGTCTGTTTGTCGGGCGGGGGTCCCCCCTCCCTCCGGTTGAGATCGGGGCTCGGGGAATTGTCTCGCAGCGGGGCAGCGGGGGCAGTCAAGCGAGGGTGCGCGCTTAAGGGGCTTAATAGTGGGGCAGGCTCGCCCATAACCCCCCCTCCCTTTCGTTGTGGAAAGGCCCCCCCCCCC
>QEPC01000048.1:565115-580838 GCA_003113815.1 Sphenodon punctatus | reverse complement strand
CCCCCCCACTCCCTGTCAGCCTCATAAATTCCCCCACCCACCTGTCAGCCCCATTCATTTCCCCCCATTAATTCACCCACCCACTTGACAGTCCCCTTCATTCCCCTACTCACTGTCAGTTCCGTTTATTACTCCCCACTCCATCAGCCCCATTCATCCCACCCCCATCCGCTCTATATACCATAAATCAAGAAATGCCTAGAGAAACTGTCAGGTCTTTAAATAGGACTCTGTGGCTTTAAACTATTATTAGTAATTATCTAGAATTAGTCCGTTCAGACGGACATTATCTAGGATTAGTTTAACCCTAGCTTGCTAGGGTTTATGATATCCAGATGTTTTTCTAAAACCCACGTTATAATCTAGGATTACCGTCTTTCAGACAGACATCACATTCCAGAATTAAGGCTCTAATTCCAGATTAAGATTGTGATCCAGCTAATTTCCCTGCCGGCGCAAGGAGCCTTGTACCAGTGGAGGTGCCGAGAGAGAGCACACGGTCCAGAGCGGGTGTGCGTGCGCGCGTGCAGGTGCCGGTGGAAGTGGAGTTCTGCCGGCCCGTGGCCACACACCCTCATTAAAGCGGGAGCCACACATGGAGCCCGCACAAGGGTAGGGAGCACTGCCCTTTCAAGGGGTTCACAACCCCAGGGCAGGCTTCCCAGGGCCGGTGGCCACCCCATCGGGCTTTCCCCACATGGGGAAGTCCACCGCCCCCCTCATCCCGTGAATGGAGCAGCTGTGCCCGTGGGGACTTATGCCTGCTCAGAGCAGACTTAGGTCCGTCACAACCATGCACCAGCCGTCCCGACCCCAAGGAACTGCTTCATGCACCAGCCCGGGCAGCCGTCGAAACTGGCCCACAGCCTTCTCTGTCACTTGCGGGGGCCCTGGACGGTTCCCCGTGTGATCCAGCTTCTGAGAGGTACAGGAGGGGCAGGGTATCACTGTCCTGGGCTCCCGCGAGCGACGATGAAGGCTGTGGGCCAGTTCCAGGGGCTGCACGTGCTGTCATGCTACAGCTTCCTGGGGTCAGGGAACCCCAGCAAACTCCCCTTCCTGCTTGCTCCTCAGTGGCCCCACCTCCTCCAGTTCCCCCTGCATGGGACAAGGACCAGAGCTGGATCCAGCGCTGTGGTCGCCAACACCTCAGGGCCTTGTGCCAGTGCAGCTACTGCCGGCGCTTCCTTACTACTGGATCGCGGTCTAGATGTCCATCTGAAAACGCCCTTAATGGTGCAGCTTTTTTCTTGTAGGCATCCAACATCTCAATATAACAGAAACAGCTGTCAATACCACCTGGAACTAGCCAGAAATTTAAGATGCTGCACCAGTTGGTAAGTCCAGTGAAGTCTGATAATTCAACAGTTCCTAGGCTTCACTAAGATGTTTTAAACGAAGCTATAGGGTGACAGGAGAACGCTCACCCTCTAGTCCTGCTCTCGTAGTCCATGGAGCACACGTGTAATTTAACATGTGTTTATGTTTTCATCACCCAGAGCAAGCAGATATGTTGCAAGATTTACTCTGCACTATGTTTGCTATTGAAGATGGATGTAAACAGCATTTGATCTGAAGGATTATTTTAAACAGTTGAAGGGGAGGACTGCTAAGAGTTTATGCTTTTAGCACTCTAACAGCAGCTGGTAAAGGGATCTTGAGTTATCTTTTGATGCTAACTTTTATCAGCGTATTAAATTGGTTATAAAAGATAGTTTATTGATGAAAATGCTCCCAATGACCTAGCCAGTGGACACAGTTTTTTTTATAAATAACAACAGTGTTTTTGTTTTTCATTTTGATGCTATGTTTTAAAAAGGAAGGAAGGAAGGAAGGAAGGAAGGAAGGAAGGAAGGAAGAAAAAAAAAGGAGAGAGAGAGTGCGCACGCTCTATCTATTCCAAATTTGATCTATCACTGACAAAAAGACTCTTGGTAAAAGCAGTGAACTGCTACAATGATGATGAAGTTTTTTAGTTTTAGAATGAGAACAGAAATCAGAACCAACCAGAAGGCATTAGAAGTAAACTTGCTGGAAAGTTGGCAGTCCTGTAATCTATCTTTATTAAATTAATTCTAATATAAATCAGTTGATTCATGTTTTCAAAGAGCTCTCAGATAGCATGCATTTTGTTCCTACCCGTGCAACAAAATCTAGAAGAAAAAAGCAATGGGCTTGTTCTTCTATGGAGAATATATCTAGCTAATAGCAATTTGAATTCAACAATGTTGCTTGGGAGTAAGAACATCCCCTCCAAACACCAAAAATTCATTTTAACCTTAAAAATACTGCTCTTTGCAACTCCAATAATGTAGAATTAATGTGGCTGAAGCAATTTCTCCCCCCCAGCCCCACCTATGCTTGAATTAGAACTGAAACCAGATCTTCAGGCAGATTCCGTCTTTAATGGATCTGACTGAGAAGAGACCAGACCTGATCCAGGCTCTGTTCTGTCGGAATTCCAAATCAGAAGCTCCAGTGCCCTTTCTTGCTGGAGTGCCATTTAACCCATGTGCAAGTTAACCAGAGACCTACTGTGCATGTGCAAAAGGCAGTTGGTTAATTTGCTGATACACAAACTGGCATTGTTCAGAGGAGGAGGATCCTGAACAACCCTGTGTATGGTGCAATTTTGTGCATGTGCAAATTAGCTAAAGATCTTTTGTGAATGTTCAATACACTTTTGTGCATGTGCAAAAGGTCTTTGGTAAATTTGTGCATGCACAAAATGGTATTGCACAGCTGGTGGGGGAGCCTCAACAAGTTGTAGCTTTGCCACCCGCAAATCAAAACATGAAGACCTGACGTGGCAATCTCCGCAGTCCATCCCATATCAACAGAAAATCTCTGTGGATTCATAATAGTCGATCTCTTTCAGACCTAGTTTAAACTACTAAGCTGTCTGGAAAAGAATTCCATATACCAGCTGGGATGGATCATGACCCCATCTGCAGATCCAAGTCATGATCCCCCTTGGGATCTTCAGGTGTCAAGAAAACAACAGGTTAGTAGTTCAGGTATACGTATTATATAAACTGAAGTGGGCAAACTGTGGCTCCAGAGCCATATGCAGTTCTTTGGCCCCACTGTAGTATATAGATGCAGCTCTCAAGATCAGGAATCTTTCCCTTGTTATATATAAGATGCAGTTGAGTAGTTCTACATCTATGTATTATATACTATATATAGGGACCCATATTCACTGTGTTTTCCCCACTAGAAGCAAAGAACTACACACAAACACACCACAATTCATCTCTCTACTCTCACATCGTTCCAAAAGAGACTGGATTGGAAAACTAATCAAGTGAACACATATTTAGATTTCAAATTAGTTTTTCTATTATTCAGATTAGTTTTTTTCTATTATTCTATAAAAATATGTAGCTTCAGCAGTTCCGTAATCATACAAAATGATCATTATACTGAGTAGCACATTTTAAAAAGGCAGCTTTCATCAAAACCTCTCCAGACAAGAGGCAAGAAAAGAGGCCTATAAGAAGAGTCAGAACTATACAGTTGCTAGCGATTAAATAATGGGATATGCAGTTATATGAATAAAAAACGAAAGATACCTGGCATCAATGCAGCAGAAGGAAATATTTTTTCTTGCTTGAGTTTACTTTCATGCAGTAGTTCCTCTTTGGTCATTGGAAGATCTAGGACATCTACGATAATCTCTGCTGCCTCCACTGCTTTTTTACCCATGACTAGAGATTTCACATCCCAGGTGTAGGTCTTTCCAAAACGACCACAGATTTCTTGAAACACTATTGTATATAGGCGCTCAGTATCTGGACAAAAAGACAAAAACAAAAATTCAATCACTGGTGACCTGCAAGGCCAACATCTTTACCAAATTGAATTCAAACCTTTAATATCAAAGGCGTCCAAGCTTTGCCCAAAGAGTGGATGTACTGGCAATCTACTAGGAACTGCAGGAGTACTTTCAATTTATGTAAAATGCACCTCACCACTGCTCTATCATAATTAAAAAGTGCATAACTGCTAAGAAAAACGAAGCACACCACATACCTTATGTAAGACAGCTCCTCAGTTCCACAGAAAATGCTTCTGTTTTAGAATTGTAACGGAATTCAAAGCCCCTGTTTTGCACTGATTACTTACAATTTTGGAAGCAGTGCAATTTCTTAATTGGGATATCGTATTTATTCTCTAAAGGAGGACAAACAAACGGGGGAGGCTATCTGGTGATCGAGCAATGCCATTACTAATTCTATTTAAACTGCAAAAATAATTTATTTTAAAATCTTGTAACAGATGTTTTGGTATTCCATCAAAAGATACTACAGTCCTTATTACACTGCTAGTGGCACCATGAGATGTACCTCTGCATTTCCACTACAGACCAACCACCTATATCCAAGAGGCTTACAGTGAGAGTTCTCTACACCTGTATCCCGACATACAATGTTCTAGCCTCAGGGGAATGTTTTCGTTTTAACTCTGAGTAGCTTTTAAAAGCAAGGAACTGAGCAAGCTCACTAGAATACAACTTCTCTGAGGTTCATAAAGGCTTGAGACCATTGGCTCTAGTCAGAAAAAGATAAGCAACATCCATTTCTTCAATCCTTGTCCTCTTTTTAACCAGCATTAGCAACAAACTGTTCCTTTCTCTATCAATCATGAAAACTTTATGAACAGAGTTTTTATGTTTTTAAAAAGACATTGCTGTCATATTACAACCTAACATATACCCCTTACGTGCGAGTTATATTCCATAAACTTGTCCCAAAATATTTAAGGAAGTTAACGCAGCAAGTTTTTTTTAAAAAAAAACCAAAACATTTAGCATTTGCTAAACATACATCCCAACATATAGTAGTTACACATTCATTTCTCTTTGCATAGAAAAATTCTGGACTGATTCACATGATAGTTTCTTTTATTTAGCAAAACTTTATCTTAATATTTATTTCTACTATGAAAGAAACGTACAAGTTGTTAGCGAGAGCATCTCTCTCTCTCAGTGGCAGCATGAAAGACTAATGTTTTGTAAACTTTTGTTCTCAAATTTGTCATCACTATAGCATAGATGGAAAGCAAATAGAGATGGGAGCAGTGAGAGTACTGCGATCCATGGCCTCAGCAGCACTCTGATAAACGACATGCTCCTTTGCTGCTAACACCATTAGTCTGTGTCCAGAGACCAGCAGATGGTTCTGACTTAAGGTCAACGAGAAACATATGGGCCATTTCCTATCACTTCATCTAGGAGCAAGTGAATGTTCATGCACAGATAAGTGCAGAAACAAACCATGCTGTCCACAAACCATTTAGGGCAAAAAGTTGTCAAGGAAAGGACTGTTAGCAGACAGTATGCAGCTCAGAAAATTAAACAGGTCAGGAATCATGCAAGATGTTAAGAAATGTCTTTCCTAACACTTGTTTTAGATCTTCTTTTTTTAAAAAAAAAAGAAAGTGTGTGAAAAAAAACTCCTACCAGATAAGTGCATTTGTAGCACCATCACAGATGGCCCCAAAAGCACACAGGTTATACATCACAATACTGCTTGGGATCAGCACAAATTCAAGTGACTTGGCTCCAAAAGGGGCCAAGATTGATAGCCTGAAAAAGCAACTGTTCACTTGGCATTACCATGTGGTGCTCTCAGCAAGTTAAGGTGAAAATGAATTGACAGCATAATGATTAAGATGTCACAATCCAGTTTTCCCCTTTGTTTCTGTAATAATCATAATTTTTCTCCCTGCCTCCCCAAAAAGGGACCTCTGAGTGTGGGAGAGGAAGTAGGATTAAGAATTGGGTGACTGAAGTGAAATTCCAGTTGACCTCCAAAACATAGCCAAAGATTTATTCACACTCATAAATCTTGTCAGGCTGCTGTTTATATGCCTTTCCACCCATTCTTGCCAGGCATGTGCTGGACCAAACCCTCAAAGCAAGATTCACAAGTGCAAACTCATGCCCATTTGTAATTTATGGTGCTCCCAGGGGAAGAAAATGCACCAAATGGAGACAAAAAAAAAAGGGTAGGAAGCATATTTTCAAGCTAGAACGTGTGTATCTACATGCAATGTTTGCTACTGTTCTACCCCGTAACAAAGGTCGCAAGCATCACGTTTGCTCAAACAAACCTGGGAGCTAGACCGGGAGGGAACATGGGTTTTGGGGTTTTTTGCTGCCCAGAACAAATCTGGGCAACTCATCAGACCAATGGAACAGCCGAAAACATGACACGCAATGATGTCTGTTCACTGCCAACCTCAACAGGACTTTTCCAAGTCAATTTCTCCAGGAGGGAGCATTTGGGCTTCACCTATTTATGTTGCAACCCAATGGGTTCCTTCTGTTGTTCAGAGTCTACAGAGGGGCAACATAAAGATGGAACAGTATGAATATTTGTTCATAATGCTCCACCACGGGATGACCTCATTAACTACAATGCAATTGATTTTCCCCATGGTTAACCCGACGTCTAGAGCCACCAACCAACATTTATTTAGAATAGCAAAATAAAATTATTACAATTCTGAAAAATAACAGGAAGCAAAACATCAAGCTCCCATTGAAAATCTCTCTGAATTGGGTCCTTACATTTTATTTCTCCTTTTGAAAATAGCCTCCTTAGTGAGAATATGGAGTATTTAAAAATTTTTTAGCCTGGTTTCTTATGGAATGGTTCCCCCTCCAATTGGGAAGGGGGAAGAGAGAAGGATGCAAGAAAGAGGAGGATGGAGGAGAGGGCTGGTAGAATAAAGGGTGTAGAATGCACTTGCAACATTCATGGGCCTTGTGGATAAGCCCCCGAGTTGTGGGATGCTGGTGGAGTGTCCGGAAGCTTGAGGGTTAGGGGGTGCATCCTCCCTCTCAATGTGCCTAGATGGATAAGCTGCGAGTAAAAAGGGGGGGGGGGTCCTGTGGCTCTGCCGCATACTTAGCGAGTTGCTTCACTGGAGGAACCAGGAAAGAAATTTCCCTACCCCCAACTTATTGGAGAGATTTTTTGCTTTCCTTGCAGAGGTGAAGCGCAGAGCCCCATCTGGGTGGGAACAGCTAGTAGCTATTGGTTTGGTCGGGTTTAGTTTGTTAGGGATACAATATTGACTTGGTTGGCCGTATGTCACTTGGAAAGATGTCTCTCTCGTAGGTGTAAGCTGGTAAGAAGAACTGCCAAATGTTTGCTCAGCTTTCCGACAATCATTTGGACAAGGCCTGGCAGGTGGGCAGGAGAGCCCCGGGTTCAGAAACCTTACAGCCATCTGGGGGGTGGGGTATGGGAGGGGAGGTAGAATGGGATGGCTTACAGACTGTTGGATTAACCAGCTATGTGCCTTGAATGCAGGTGGCTGGTTGGCCAGGCAACCCGTTTTGTGAGGGTCCGTGCCAAAGATCAGACCCACAAGATGCACCATTAACTCCACATGGGCTTAAAGATCGCTGGTTTAGCTGTTGGGACTGGTTTCAGGGATGCCTTGTCCCTTGTTAAGTGGAAAACTACTAATTAAGTTGTGCCTCCTTGTTAATTCCAAGCAGGTCTCTGCGTGTTCTTGCCACCTGTCCATGACAAAGAAGGCTTATGTAACAGGTACGTGTGTGCATATCTCCACTTAACATGTGACCCCACCATCTGATTTCAAACAAATCAGAAGCAAGATGCTGAAAATTTCACAGCAGTACGTGCACCTAGAGAGGAGGTATGAACTTGTTTTAAACCCAAATTTCCACTGACTTTTACTTAGCAGTCTTCATTAGTTGGGTGCTTGCTGCACAGATATATTTGTTTGTTGTTTCAAAGCTAATGAGTGTACAGTGCTCTCCTAAATCTCATCCCTTCCCCCTATCTTTTACGTGGACATCTTCTGCATGACGTACTGCCTGCTCTCAGCATTTCATCAGGGATGAGTGGTTTCATTCCCCAGCCACACATTCATTCAATAGTAATTTTTATAGCGATTCCTCTTGTATATAAATAGCAAAAGTCTGCTCTACTGGTGCTGCTTATGATGAATAAAAGCAAGTCGTAATAAATACAGATAAAGTGACATGAATGACAGAGATGTTGGATTGCTCAGCTTGTGATGCAGCACAAAAATATGCTGAAACAGATCTGGGAAGTCTAGAGGTCATTGGCACCAAAGCCTACTGTAAAACTAGAGTATTTATGATCTGCTGAAACCACTAGAGAGCCTGAATTGAAAATGCACATCTATATCTCAGTATTTTCTACACAAAGCTCTTCATGTTATAATGATACATCATCAACTGGCAATGTTTTGGAAACTTACAGTTTATGTTTTATCTGACAATGAATGGAATGTAGATTTTATTGGATATTTAATGTATAAACAAACTTTAATAATAGTTTACAGTTCATCAAGAATATAAATTCAGGTTGGTTTATAGCAGGGCAGGAGAACTTTCTGCATAGGCTAAAATCCATCCCATGACTTTATTTTTGGCCCCTTTCTAATTCCTGGATCTGGCCCACGGCTCCATTCTCTACCCTCCATTACTGAAAGAGTGAGCTCAGGGGAAGGGAGAGGAGATGAGGGCATGCACATGAGGATATTTTTTTTTAATGAACTTTAGTATCCTGTCCCCTTTGTGCCTCAGGCACCTCGGGGCAACTAACAACGATAAGAAGAAACAATGTAAAACCACAATATAAAAACATATACAGACATAATAAAAGAACTAATCTGGGGCTAAAAAACTAATAAAACCCACCCCCCTCCCACTATCCCTCTTCCCCACCAAATGCCTGGTGGAACAGCAAGGTTTTAGAACAGCGGCGGAAGAAGGGGAGATTCGGGGACGAATGGGCCTCCATCAGGAGGGAGTTCCACAGCCTTGGGGTGGCCACCGAGAATGCCATCTCCATGGTCTCCATAAGAGAAACCCGGAGAAACCTCAAGGAGGGCACCCCCTGCAGGGACTGCTCCAGAACATGGGGGGTGAGGCGGTCTTGCAGGTAGGTGGGGCCTAGACCATATAGAACTGTATAGGCTAAAACTAACACCTTGAATCGAGTCCGGAAGACAATAGGCAGCCAGTGCAGGGCGCGAAGCACAGATGTAATATGCTCTCAGTGTCCCATACCTGTAAGGAGACAGGCCATCGTGTTTTGCACCAGCTGCAGACTCCAAATTGTCACCAAGGTTAGCCCCATGTAGAGCGTGTTGTAGTAATCCAGTCTGGACTATTCTGTTCCTCCCTCACCCATCCTGAGCACACCCCTTAAGTACCTCAACCTCTATGTGGCTCCTTGAGCCTGTATTAACTTTCGAAGTGACCCGTGGAAGGGAAAAGGTTCCCCACAACCAATTCATAGACTATATAGAAGTTGAAGGCACTTGTCTACTATTGCCATAAATCAGACACACACGCATATGCACAGAGTTTGTGTTTTAAATTTGCTTCTGACGTTCATTAGTTGATGTATGCGATTACTTTATACATTAGCTTTATCAGTAAATACTTGGAACAGAATATTGTGGCTTTTGAGATCAACTTACAAGCCGTACCAATATCCCTACTCCCCCTTTCTTGACAAGCCATGGGGGTTACCATTATTAATTATTGAAAAATGCCACCTTGGAGGCAGCAGATGAACATAATTAGAGAAGCTGAGAATTGGGAGTGAAAGACTTTGCTATCAGCCACATGCTGCACAATACAAATTATTAACTGGACTGATCTACCTTCAAAGTTGTAGAGAAAGGTCCTTGCAAGAGGAAAGATAAATGAACGTATCTTTCTAATGCTATGAGCTTATTAATAGTGCTCAAAACCCAGCCACCTATTTACAATATTAGTTAGGGGTCCAGGTCCGTAGGTCATTTACTATGGCTAGAATGAATGTTTTCCCCTCAGCTGTTACAGAGGGGCGTTTTTTAAACAAGGATCCAGCCCGGTATTTTTGTGACTGTACGATGACCTTGGAGGACTCTATTGGACATATTTTATTTGTTTGTGAGAAATATACTGAGGCCAGAGATAAGTGGTTGCGACCTGTGCTCGATGACCTGGGCGTACGATCAAGCAGAATATTTTATTCCTCCTTGCAAGACGAAATGAAGGACTCACTAAAAGTGTGAGTACTTACTTGTATTGTATTTTGTTAATTAGGAATCGCTAGTCGATATATTAGGTAAGGTATAGTACAGTTGGGGAATTTGATATATGTATTTGGTGAGCCCATTTGTTGTGATATATGTATGTTTTTTATTGCTTTGTAATGGCTAACGCCACACAATAAATTTTATTCATTTATTCATTCATTCAATAGTTCTCAAATCTAAATAAAATAAACATCTGGAGAATGATTGTTTAAGGGAGATAAGAAATCTATCTACATCTTGAGATAATGGCTAATGTGAAAATAGCAATATGAAAGTTAGCACCAAGAAAAATGGAAAGACACTTGCAAGATACTGTAAAGAAAGTATACTGCATAGTAACAGACAAGTATTCCATCATCTCATTCGTGACCTGGAGGAGACATACAAGTTGATCTGGAATTATATATATATTTTTTCTTGCAAACTATCACTTTTAAACCATCAAAGCAGTGTCAGAAATACCTACAGAACTTTAATCAACTTTATTCTTTAATATTTGTAAAACATTTTGGAATGCAGAGTGCTAAAGTGCATTAGTCTTTTATAAACATCAAAATTAGATTCTAAATAATAAAGGTATGATCAAGGGGGGGGGGGATTATAGTGTTCTCCTCCAACAGTACTTTGAATAGTAATTTACTTACTGCTAACATTTGTTCTTCAAGAAAAGTCTCTCCATGTACACACAGAAGATAGTTGTCTGCCCTCTGGTGTGGAGACCAGGCAGATTATCCAAACAGAATCTCCACCGGGGCCCTGAAAATAGCGCCCTGCTCCACATCTCTCCAATCCTGTCTCCCAAAGCAGAGAATCCAGTGTTAAGAAAACTCTTTTGAGGGAAGGACTATGTGGAGAGATTTTTCTCAAAGAACAAATGTTACAGGGAAGTAACTTACTCTTCTTCGAGAGCCTCTCCACATACACACAGAAGGTAGATTAACAACTAACCCCATGGAGGAGGGAAAATAATCAGAACAATGATTTCATGACAAAGCACCCAAATCAGACTTCTGCCCTAACCACCATGTCAATTGCATAATGCTTCGTGAAAATGTGAACTGGCCTCCAAGTGGCCACTTTACAGATCTCTAATACAGGGATGTATCTAATTGCAGCTAGAGAAGTTGCTACTCCTCTAAGGAACCATGACTGGAACCGATCAGGCATACACTTTGAAGCTAGGTCAGAAGACAACTGAATACATTTTTAATCAACTTGGAAAGGGATTGCTTGGTAACCATTTGACTGATCGGTCTAGGGCAGAGACACAAAGAGGGAGTCAGCCTTCCTAACAAACTTTGTTCTAGCAAGATAAAACAAGGTTGCTCTTGGTATGAAGAGCAGCCTCACCAGGGGAATCGTGGGACTTTTTTGGGAGGGAGCGGGGGGGGGGGGGGGGGGGGGGGGACAGGTACGGGAAGTTTCTGATTCAAGTGAAACTTTAACATGACCTTAGGTAGGAAGAATGGATGTGGACGAAGTACTACCTTGTCCTTGTGGATAACCAGTGCATTTAATTAACTAATCCTTCTTGCTAACGTTATTTTTATTAAGAACAAAAACCTTCAGGGTAGCCATCTCTAAGTTAGCAGTCGTTAAAGGTTCAAAGGGGGGATTCATTAGGGCAGAAATCAACACATTTAGATCCCATTCAGGGGTAGTGTTTCAAGTGGCAGGAAAACATTTATAGCCCCCTTAAAGAATTTTGCAACAACAGAAAGGTGAGCAAATAGTGGTTTACTGTCCACTGTGGTATGAAAAATGGAGACTGCCACTATGTGTACTTTAACAGAGGCCAATGTCAATTCAGTTTTACACAAATGAAAAAATACATAAAACTATAGAAACTGAAGAGTGTACAGGATCAACAGCAAATTAATTTGTCCAGTTAACTTTTTTTGTTTATGTAGGTTGATTCGATAGATGTTTTTCTACTTTCTATCAAGAGGTCCCTTAGGTCTTCAGGTAAATGTTTGTCTTGGTCAGTAAACAGGAGATTCTCCAAGCTGTAAGATGAAGAGAATTCAGATCCTGGTGCTATACTCAACCCAAGTCCTTGGAAATGAGATTCAGAACCAAAAGGAGTGATAATGAGGGCTCTATCAAAGGGTCAAAACAGACATGATGTTAACCACCTTTAACCACCCTTGGTGGTTATTTATGCGTGCTGCAGGACTGTACTGGTGCCCTATGCAGCCCTGAAACATGCATAAATGACCACCAGCGTCATGTCTGTTTTCACCGAAAGTCTCTATGAGGTTTGGGAAACAAACAGTCCTGAGACAAAAGAAGCACCTGTTGTGGGTGTCAAAGACTGGGAGTTTCACAGAGCATGTCAAGCACCTTTTGAAGCCTTTCTGTGCCATGCACCAAGAAAGGAGGGTGGGGGGGTGGAGAAGGGTGCAGAAGTGCCTCTGCTTCACCTTTCAGGGTGAAGATGATTTCATGGTCAAGAAGGCAGTTTGTCAGATCAAAACTGAGCATGAAGTCCGAAGTACAGGAATATGAATGCTGTAGACTGCGTGATCTCTTCTTCGGTGAAGAAAGAACTGGAGAAATGAGAAGTGGGGTGCTATTTATAGGGTCCTGTTGATGACATCACTCTGGTCCTTGTCTGGATTTTGCTTGGAAAACCTGCTTGATCTCTGTGCCAGAGGAAGCCCAACTACCTTCTGTGTTTATGTGGAGAAGCTCTTGAAAAACAATAAATATTAGTAGAAGATGTGATAGTACCTATTATATGATTATTTTTATCTGACACTACTGTACCATCATACAATAATTAAGCTGCCTGAAAACATTTCCAAGTTACTAAGTAAAAACTGTTTACAGAAAAGTATGCAGACTCCAAGAGATTAAATAACCTGTCTAAAATCACATAGGACCAATGGAAACTAGTTCCAATTACTTAAATTCTCTAATTTATACTTATTCCGAGATAAAACTGCTGTACTTCCTCATCTTTCCCAAATTTGAGGACTGAAATTAATGTTTATAATACATTTGATAAATATCAACTTTATTTAATTTGGCACATTCAATACGGTTTGAATTAAGCGAGTAGGAAGCAATATTTGCTCCCAACATTATTTACCAACACAAATATTTGCTTCAACAAGTTGATTTCGTTATTTTGTTTTAGTTATTCTGGTTACTGGTACTTCATTAACCTTGCAAGTAAATATCTGGAGAATGATTATGTACTTAGTACCAGTTAATGATAAACATTACTGCCACAGTAAACAAAGTACCAAATAATGAACTGTTCAAATATCAGTGATGAAATAGTGAAGTAACCAAAATAATCAATATGAAATAATGGACAAGATGAATATTCAAATTTCACATACAGGGCAAAGATAATTAGGAAATCCAGTTCCATGGGTGAATACGCAGACTGTATTCACAAATACGGAACTGCACACTTGTTTCAGCACTACCAAATTATAACAGGAAAGGAAACTCATAATTTAGGTACACAATGTCCTGTATTTGACACACAGTTTTATGCTACACTTCAAGTCCTTATCTCCAGCCATTCAACGTTCCACGATAGCTGTATTTTCCAAGTCACAAACAAAAAAGGCTGAGAAACAGGAAGAAAGTGAGGTACACTTACCTCAGTCTACAATATTACAGCACACAGAAGAGTTAATGAAAGGGAATACGACAGCTGCATGGACAGAAGTTTTATAGAGTCAGATTGCTAAAGCAGCCACAAATGCTTTGCAGACAGTGTAAGTATTGACATTTCTTATTCTTTTCTATCATCTCAATTTTTCTCCTGAGAGGCTTTTCCCACCTTTGTCTTCAAATCATGGAAAAAATCAGAAAACATGGAATCCAAAGATGTGTTGGTACTTGAAACCCCACTTCGTCACAACATAACTGACTGTAAATAAATCCACTTAGACACTGGTCATGACCTGTTCAAATACTAATCATTTTTATAGGTTCTGAACAGAGACAGTATCTCTCTTAGACTTCTTCCCAAATTTTATGAACAATTCTCATGATTTTCTAAGGCACTCTAAGATCTGGCTTATGGTATTTTTCACATTCCGTTTCTGAAGACTGGACCCATGGGAGGCATCATGTTGAGAAAGGAAGAAAAGAAAAAGAATAATGGTCTCTTTTATTTGAAATTCAGACACTATCCTGGTGACAGACTAAACTGTTATATATTGTCACCATGGTGTGAGCACATGGAGAGAGAAGATACGGGCGGCAACATTATGACTTCAAGAAAAAACTGTATATTGAGGTAAGGTCATGTCTGCTGACTAGCACAAACCTAAACCTAGTAACATGCATTTTGTGAAGCATGAAAACATCTCCAAGAAACAGGCTTTCCCCCATTAAGCAACTTCTCATCAGCTCCTGCAACAGCTGATTATATAGTGGTTCCCAAATCTTTTATCTGTATGGCCCTCATTTCGAGAGGTAAATACATACTTAGGTGTTACAACCCTCCCCTCCCCCAGGCTTTGGAGAAGGATTGGTTTAGAAATCCAAACTAACATACATTCCATGCACCCCCAAAAGGCATACAAAGTTTATCAAATGTCAGTTGTCACTGTCACACTCCATTCGCATACTATGGATCATAATTGGAGTCCCAATCTACAGTTTGGGTACCACTGGGTTATTAGAACACATACTAAAATCTATGATTGCTTCAGCAGTGAGGGAACTAAAATGAGTAATTTTGGAAAGGGCATCTGTAATAGGGCCATTATAGGTTCTTCCAGGATCAGATACAGAGAAGGGCTGGTAAGTCTTTGTGAGGATGTCTACACCTTGAGCAGTCACTGTGTCAAGCCCTGGAAAGGGTTAACGATCAAACAAGTTTTTTAGAGTGCCTGAGTTTTCCCAGTTTAGTGCGGCAGGAAGCTGCAAACCAGCTGTGACCAAAAGTTCTAAGGGTGATAATAAACAGTACTATAGCCACCCACGAGTAGGTATCTTTTGGGCTGTTTATTAAGTGGACACAGACTGGGAATACATGTTCCGGGTCCCTGTCCCCCACACAATGTCCTCATCAAGATGAAGGAAAACATCGTGTGGGCTAAAGCACAAACATGTTGGTTCCAGGGCCAGCAAATGTGCATGCCATCTATTAGAGGGGTCACAGCTGGGGAAGGCTCCTTCACCAGCCATGACCCTCCCTTTAGAATTTAGATCCCCGGTTCTCTCCTTTCCTGGCAGAAAGGAGAGGAGTTGGGACAGCAGCCGACACACAGAAGACTGGTATGCCAGCCACCAGCCCTGCTGGGCTCCTTCCCACCTTAGAAGGAGTCCAGCCTCCTTCCTGTTGCCCGGGGAAACAACCAAGTGGCAGGAAGGCAGCTCAGCGTCCTGGTCCCCTTACTACTACTACTAATAAAAATAATCATTTCTATAGCGCTACTAGGCATACGCAGTACTTTACAGTCACAGATTTTCAGAGACAGGTCCCTGCTCTGTTAGGCTTACAATCTAAGATAGACATGGGTGAGGGAACACAGACACACACATATTCACAAATAGACCGTGTCTATTTTATTACTTTGTAAAGTGCCAGGTACACTGCTTGCGCTATATAAATGTTTGTTAATAATAATAATAATAATAATAATA
>QEPC01000048.1:550447-562545 GCA_003113815.1 Sphenodon punctatus | reverse complement strand
TGAACAGAAGACCAGGTCGAGGGTATGCCCCTCCACATGGGTCGGGCAGTTGACAATTTGGGGCAAGTCCATGGTTGCCATGGCGGCCATGAACTCCCGCTCCGCTCCTGCAAGGCCGGCATCGGCATGGGCGTTGAAGTCCCCCAGGACCAAGGTCCTAGGGGAGCCCAGCGCCACCTCCGAGGTCAGTTCCGCTAGAGCGGCGAGGGATGCAGCCAGGCAGGAAGGGACCCGGTACACCAGTAGCACCCCCAGGTTACCCCCAGCCAAATCAAACACCACATGGAGGGCCTCTATTCCTGGAATCTCCTGAACAGGGTATCTCCTAACCGGCCATTCCTCTCTAAAAATAATAGCCACACCACAGTGTTCAGGGGCACTCACCTGCATCCATCTGGATGGCGGGTGAGTATCCCACGTCACTCACAGCCAGCACACATGGGTGGTGGTGGGGGGTTATTGTGCCATTAATTAACACCCTAAATGGCTGAGCCGAGAGCTCACAAGAGAGGACTACCTGGGAGAGAAATTGGCTGCAAGCTTAGTTTAAGCTTGTTCCAAGCAAGGGAGTTGGAAGCCTAGTCCAGGCCCTGCTACAGACCAGGCTGCCCTGGGCCTAGCATGGCCAAGGAGATTATGCCAGATTACTAGAGAAAGGGAGGTCAGGTGCCTGGGGAGTGGCCTTATCTCCCCAAACAATGGTCTGCTACCAGACAAAATATTGCTGTAACACTGGGTACCACGAGGGGCTTGTCACAGCAAAATGTTTTATTATGTTTGCCTCTGCTGACACTGGTTATATTAACTGAACAAACACTGGTGTCCGAGAGCTGGAGCATCTGAATCTGTTCAGCCCAGATTCTGCAAACACTTACCCCAGAGCAGTATACATAGCAGGGACCTGTGTTCATGGAGTTTTCCCGTTTGGACTCAATGGGGAAAATGCAGTGAACATTGGTCCTTGATATATAGGCTCCACACAGATGTCAAAAAGGGAAGTCCTATCTTAGACAACAGCATAATTTCATCCATACAAACTGACACTTCTAGAGTTAAACTATCAGTCAAAACAACCACCTGAAAAGGAAAACCAGAGAGAGCCACAGAGCAAGGCTGCCATGACTTGTCTAATCACAATGAAACAAGCACCACAGAAAAAAGCAGGTTTAGTTGCATATATACTGGTTACATATATACTGTTTTTTAAAAATATGGCCCTTTTCACACAAACACGCTAACACTGATAAAATGGGTGTTACATTTTATAATACATGTTGCAGGGCACCCACAGAGCACACCTGCAGCCCTGCAACATGTATAATAAAATGTAACACCCATTTTATCAGTAAGAGGAGTGTGTGAGAAAAGGGCCTATTTCTACAGAGCATCTCAGTTAATAGGGCATGAATTAGTCAGATGCTATTACTAAAATTAATAGGTTACTCTTTTCACACCTAAGTCACCTGCTGTTGTATGATTTTCTATGCTTAACATCCAAGAAGGGGTGGGGGGAATGCATACAATTAAAGGTTGTTATGGCCTAGGTACAAATTCCCAAGCTATTCAACAAAGTAGTAACATTTTATTTTTATTTATTCAAATTTTTACCCCGCTCTTCCCAAAGGCACAGAGTGGCTTACAACATTAAAACAAAAATACATTAAATCCCTCTAAAAACACTATCCTCACCCCTAAACCCAACCACCCCAGTTGTATCCCCGCCTGTCAAATACTTTAAAAATAAAATAAAATAGGTTTTACACTGCCTCCAGAATATGCTCCGACTTATAGCCACCCATGAATATCTTTTGGGCTGTTTATTAGGTGGACACAGACTGGGAATACGTGTTCTGGGTCCCTGTCCCCCGCACAGGCTTGGGCTCTGACAGACCTACAGGAGAAAGGAGTTCTATAATATTGGGGTAGCAACCCCTCTCTACAGCACCTCATTGTACAAACAAGATTGACAGGTGGAACCCACAAGAATGTGCTCCTGACCAACTGCAAGAATCATGGTGGAGCATGGTAAAAAATGCGGCGGCCGTTCAGATATGTGGAGCCCATACTGTTTAGAGCTTTCAAGGTCAAAACCAGCACCTTGAATTATGACCAGAAAGCTATAAGTAGCCAGTGCAGACTGTAAAGCACAGGTGTAAAATGCTCATGACGACCCATCCCACAAAAGGAGCCGGACTACCACATTCTGCAGCAGCAGCTTCCAAACAGTCATCAAGGGCAGCCCCACGTAGATTGCATTCTAGTAAGCTAGCCTTGAGCTTATAATAATAATTTTTATTTTTGTATAGTGCCCCGCTGCCATGGCACTCAGACCACTTCACATAGAACTACTTAACACAACTTTTAATCCTCGCAACAACCTTGTGAGCTAGGTTAGACTGAGAGAATATTGTGACTGGTCCAAGGTCACCCAGTGAGTTTCTGTATGAAGGCATGGTGGTGAAATCCAAATTTTTTAAAAAAGGACCGCAGCCTCCTTACTAGAAGAAGTTGGTGAAAAGTGCTCATGGCCACCACCTCAACTCGATGTTCCAAACACAGCAAAGGGACCAGAAGCACTCAAAGGCTTAGAACCTGAGTAACCAGAGGGGCTGCCCCCTTAATAGCAGGAGTCCCAATCCCCTCCAAGTCATAAGATCAGCTAACCATAATCACTTTAGTCTTGTCTGCATTCAGCTTCAATCAGCTCAGCCTCTTTCAGGCTTCAACAGCAGCCAAGCATTGGGTAAGCACCCAGACTGCAGGTCCTGGGTTGGATGAAAAAGAGAGGTAGCGCTGGGTGCTATCACCCAGCTGCCTCAGATACACACTGAACAAAAGGGGAGACCAGATGGAATCCTGCAGGACACCACAGGGGAGGTCCCAAGGGGAAGATGAGCAATCTCCCATCACCACCTGCTAGGTACGCCCCCAAAAGGAACAAACCAAACCACTGAAGAGCAGTCCCGTGCACCTCTCCTCTGCAAGGTAACCATCTGTTCAATAGACAGGACGATAACTGGCTGGAAAGTCCGTATCCAAAGATTGTTTCTTGAGTAGGGGCCAGACCACCACAGTTTTATGGGTGCCCAACATCCTACCCTGCCACTGGGAGGCACTGACCACCCGAGCCAGCAATGGCCCCAATGTCTCAGATAGGAAAGATGTGAGTTTTGAAAAAGAGTTTGACTTGGACTCTAATGCAGAATTATCATTGGTTTTGTATGTTGCACTATTTGGGTCAAGCTACTTCCACAGTCTGTAATGGCCACCTCACTTTATGAACTTACTGCCTGAGACTTATGGAATTTAAAACACCAAAGCAAACTAATTAGCAACCACTGAATAATAATGAGTCACACTTCAGTAATAGTGGCTTTAAAATTAGAAGCTAGTTATACAGGTCTTAGAGCAAAGTATTTTGATAAATCATTTCATGTGGCTGATAAACTTCAGTTGCCAAAAAAGAAAAATAATTAATGATTACTGAGGACTAAAATTAGTGCTGCTAATTTAATTGAGTGATGATTTGACTTTTTTTTTATTAGCACTTAGCATAATTCACTAAAATGATCAATTATTCATCTTAATAGCGAGCAAGCACTAGTCTGTTTTGGGTTCTAATCTTCACAACTCTGTTATTGAGAACTCTTTTAATCTGCTGCCTTATTACAATAACTGTACATGTTACCCAGTGTTACAGCAATATTTTGTCTGGTGATCATAACGATGTGTCACTACCCTTGGCCAATATACTGAGAGTACTGCAAGACTCACTGCTTCTTCTTTGAAGACACCCTGCTAGGAATTCATGTTATTGCTAAGAGGGCCATCATGGGAACAGGTCTAGAGTATCCAAGTTAATGGTTGTACAGAACTGTTCTCCAGGGATTTTATAGACTTGCCCTTCAGAATTTGCATTACTTTACCGAGTTCCATGGGATAATGGCTTGCAGTCTGTGGATCCCAGTCTAAATCTCAAATTGATTTAAACAAGGCACAACCTCCTAGAGCAAGAATGGTTAAACACTAAAAACCTTGATTCATTATGACACAGATTTTGAATTGATTATATCAACTTTTCAGGGAGGATACCAATGAGGTTGAGAATGTAGGAACCACTGAGTGTGTTGCAAGCAATGTAGCCATACCCACCAGCATGACAGAATTTACTGAGCTAGTCAGTGAACAAGAAGTGGCGGAAGAGATCGAGTCTTTAAAACCTAATAAGGCCCCTGGTTGTGATTTTATAGTGGCAGAGGCATTGCAGGCCAGTAGAGAATGGTGGGTCCCTGTACCGGCATGCCTGTGCACTAATATAAATAGGCTGCGAAAGGTTTCGCACGAATGGAATGTGTCTATCATTATACCACTGTTCAAAAAAGGGGATATTAGGGGCCCCAGATGTTATCGCCCTAGAAGTCTTCTCCCAATTTTGGGGGAAATGTATACCTGAATACTGTTAAGACAGTTAGAACAATGGGCTGAAGAGAGAGACATTATCCCACAGGAACAGTTCGGGTTTTGTAAGAACCGATCAATGACAGACAGCTGCTTTATAATATCGCACATTATTGCCAAATATGCCACGATAAGATCAGGCACATTATTTTTGGTCTTCATAGATTTTCAGAAGGCCTTTGACCAAGGGCCAAATTATGGCAATTTCTGCAGGGACTAGGTATCCACAAGGATTTGTTGAGCCTACTTATTAGTATCCACTCCGAGAATTCTGCTAGAATTTGCTTGGGGATGGATGGTACACTGTCAAGACCAATTTGCATGCAGAAGGGGGTGAGACAGGGGTGTGTGTTGGCACCCCTAGTTTTCAACATTTACCTTACTGACTTACCCCGATTTCTGACTACAGAAGATAATCATTTACCTAAAATTCGGGGTAGGCCCATTGCCGCCCTCATGTATGCAGATGATGTGGTTATCTTCTCACAATCCAGGAAAGGCTTGTGTAAGCAACTGGCAATGCTGAGGTCTTACTGCATGGAAAAAGGGCTGCATATCAATTATCAAAAGTCCCAGACAATGGCGATGGGAAAGAGAGCTCCCAAATATAAGTGGCCCTTAGGGAATAATTCCCTGCTGCAAGTGGATTCCTATGTATATTTGGGGATCACGATCTCCAGTAATGGCTTATGGGAGAGGCATCAGAAACTCATTGCCACAAAGGCCCTGGTGGCTGCAAATGGAATTCTAAGGCTAGCTGCAAAGTCTGTTGAGGTCAAGGTCTCAACGATATTAGATCTATATAAGACTAAGGTACAATCCCTGCTACTCTTTGGCACTGAAATTATGACATCGCAGTCCCTATATACCCTAGAGGTGGTGCAGAATAAATTCCTGCGTGGACTACTGCGAGTACCAAGGGGGACCCCAACGGCGGTTTTAAGAGCACAAACAGGTGTAATGCCGATAGCTTATCTATCTAAACAAAGGGCAATTAGATACTGGTCTAAGATCTGCCGGCAAGGGGAGGAGGACCTACCGTTGCTTTGTTTGAAGGAAGAACTGGAACACACGGGAGCTGTACAATATCCATGGGTAAAGGAGATTGCTGTTGACCAGGGGAAGCTTGGATTGTCCCTTGCCTTTTTGGGAGGGAAGGATATGGGGCAGCAATTCCAATATAGAGAGTAGCCCCCTGGCTGCAGCAGTTTAAACTGCAGCACGGCTTCGAGAGTTACCTGGACAAATTGGGTGACCTTCCAGGCGGAATTTTACACTTTTACGTTTCCACCTTTTCCCCTCGGTCATGGTATTAGGGAGGTATAATAATATACCACAGAGGCGATGATTTTGCTTCTGTGGGAATCGGGAAATAGAGGATCTAAAGCATGTCCTGTTGGATTGTTCTGTGCACCAAGAATTAAGAGCTACCTGGATAGACCCATTATTTGAGGGAAATACCCAAAGTACAGAGGTGGACAAATTGAGATTTATGCTCGCTACTAAGGAGGAAGGTATAATGAGAGCGGTTGCTTCATTAATTTTCTTAGCTATGAGGATGAGGGACAAAATATTATCAGAAACCTAAGAGGCTAAAGAATGTGGGAAAGTTACCAACTGTTGTTGGGGAGGAGGATTGGACGAGTTATTGTTCAGTTGAATACGAGTATCTGTAAGCTATTTTTGGTAACTGCTACAACTGATTTGTAGTAACTCTGGCTGTTTTGACTGTTCATTCTTTATGTTTTACTGTTTTATCTTTTCTGTTCAGTTTATTTTTGGGGGGCCAAGGCAAGAGCTAGTGCCTTAATAAAAACTTTAACTATATCTTTCAAGACATGCCTGAATCCCAATGGCTTGCATATACAGAAGATTAGACTAGATGGTCACAATGGCCTTTTCCCGCCTTAAAGACTTTCAAGTGAAGAAACAGATCAAGCTGTTTTAATTGGTTTTCATCCTGTGTAATAACGTTTGGAGGAGACCTGTGCTTTTTCTTCCGTATGTCAACAACTATCACCTAGAACAGTAGGTAAAACGATAAAGAGACACCTTCTTTGGAAAATACTGTAAAGCAAACAGTTATTCTCTTCATATCAGAACACATAAAGAAAACCCCATCTTGGTAACTTGATAGAGACTAAGTGTCGATATTGTCAGTATTGTTTTCTGACTTTTAGTTGTGCTTTAAAGGCAGCCTACCAACCATTTGAAAGTTAAATACTCTCCCTTCTTTGCTCCATGACATTGGGGGGGAGGGCAGAACTAATGAGGAAAAACTGAGAACTATAGTGTAAGAGAGAGAGAATAATTTGCACTTCTTATCCAGTTTTTAGAAAAAATGTTAGCTGGACACTTACCATAAATAAGAGAAAAGCAGAGTTTCTTAAATGAGCACTTGATTCTCCAAAAGAGGGATTTTTATTTACATTGGCTGACTGTGCTCAAAATGACACTAAGAGCTTTCAAGATTACAGCTAGGTCCCAGGACAGAATCTTGCACTAAAATTCTCTGACCTAAACAAAAAACTGAAAGCNGGGGGAGGGAGAGGGGGGACGGGACAGGGACAGAGTATTATATTGTAAGAATCTAATTAGCCTTTGTGAAAAGCAAAGACAAAAAAAGAAGCACCAATAAAATTATAATGCACAGGACCTCTGTGTGTCTTCCTTACACATCTGTAGATCCATGTTCTTCTATCCCCCTTCCTTCCTCTCACTCTAAGCAGGATTGTGGACCAGCTAGATCAGTCCACTCGAGACTAATGGAGCCAATGGGATCCAGTAACTGCGGGGATATACCCAAAGCTGCTCTGCCAATGACCAAGTTGAACTGAGGAATAGCAAACTAAACCTTATTCATCGACATGGTTGTAGTCAAGTGTTGTTCCAACAACTACGGTGGCAAAAGTCTGCTGGTATAAAGTAGAATCACCTGAAGCAACTAAAGCAGGAGAGTGGCAGTGGGAGCACAAGTGGGACTCAACTCCACAGTGTCTGCAAAGTATAGTTCAGTGGAATTGTTCCAAGTGGAGTGTGTTTTCATAAATCTGGGTTGCCTCTGCCCAGAAACAGAATCAAGTATTGTCCACTTTTATAAGTTTGCCACCTACTTTGTAGGCAAAACTGCTCATGTTTGGCATGACTTAAGGACTCCTAGTTTGGTTACAGAAACAGAGTTTAGGAGGCTTGGTCTTGTCCTGTTTCTAAGGAATAGGTGCAGTTTTGGTTGATGTCACCCATCAATGCAGAGGGAGTGTTGAGATGGGTGACCGGCTGCGAATCTGATCTATGCCTGTATTGAAACCAGCAAGGATATTTTGAAACCATTGCTGGCTGGAGTCAACAAGATTTTCCCTTGGAAGGGTAGTTACCCGACACCCGGAAATTTTCAGTCATCTGGCTTCTACTCAAAGAAATCAAGCTTTTTACATCAATTCCCTGGCTAGGCCAGTTACCAGCCTTCCCTTTCTGAGACAGATGGCTGAGTGTGTCATTGCTTTTGAAATACCTGGATGCTATCAAATTCCTGGACTATTATTATTATTATTAACAAACATTTATATAGCGCCAGCAGTGTTTGCCTATCATCCTGGGTTTAAATATTGAGACTACTCTTGTTGCCCCAAGTGGATGATCTAAACCTGGGGGTTAACAGGATAAATTGTACCCTGCCTTCTTATTAGATCTTTTAGTGGCCTTTGTTACCATTGATTATGAGGTGTTGATGATGCAACTGAGTGACTTGGAAGGTATTCATGGGATAGATCTTGATTAGTTCTGCTTGTTCCTTTGTGATGACGGTGGTGTTTGGTGGACCATTTCCTCAGGACCTCCCCTGTAGGATACCAAAGGGCACAATTTTCCTCCCCATTTTTAAAATGTGTATTTGAGTCCACTAAACAAGATCATACATAAAGTTGGAGTGGAGCGCCATTAGAATGCAGATGACAGCCAATATTTTTTTATCTGACTTGGTTTCTCCAGCCTCAATGCTTACTCAATGCCTCCTGGATGAAACTGAGGACTGGATGTGGGAAAGTCAACTGAATCCAGACAAGACTGGAGTGGTGATTGTCTTGTGACACAAGGAGGATAGGAACACCTATCACCTTCTTTGGTTACTCAAGTTCACAGTATTGAGGTACTCCTGGATTCATTACAGTGCCTGGAACTTCAGGCCACAGAAACGGCCAGAAATGCTTTCCACCGACTCCATCATGAGAAGGTTGCAAGCAGGAAGGTTATTTTAGTTATTTTAGTTTGACACACAAAGGGCCTTTTTAAACCAGCGGGATTTTAAACTCGCGGCTCTTGGACACCTCCATGGGGTTAGACACTCCTCCGTGAACCTGAAGTCATCCTGGCACCATCAGAAACAGCGGCGCCGGGTATTTTGAGACGCGGTGTAGTAATAGCTCGATAATCGAGGTCTGTACTACACAGCGTCTCAAAACATCCGGAAGTCGCCCGTCGCCACTGTTTCTAATGGCGCCTGGGCGACTTCCAGTTCACAGAGGAGCATCTAAAGCCCCCCGCGGAGGTGTCCAAGAGTCGCGGGTTTAAATGGGGGTTTAAATCCCGCTTGTCTAAAAAGGCTCTCCATGTCTTCCATGCCATCATAATCTCAAGGAAAGAAGACCAGCTGAGAACTACCTCTTGTTGATTCCACCTACGTCTCAAGTTCTCACAGGAAAGGAGCTGTACAGGGGAACTCTTTTTGGCTGCTCCGCAACTAAGGAACTCCCTTCCCCAAAAGATTTATCAAACACCAGAACTAGAGCATTTTCTAGAAACAGTACAAAAACTTTCTGTTTAGACAGGCAGCGATAAGCTTGTATGTCCCCTCATGCCCCCCCCCCCTTACATTTTATTTAAAACATGAGGTTATTTTATATTATGGTATATTTTATATTTGTTTAATCTGCTGTTATCCACCCTGAACCTTTGAGATATGGCAGACTATAAACTGGGCTAAATAAATAAAATAGAACAACTTTAAAGGGTAGAAACAACACTAGTGGAAGGACTTTATTCATTTGTTTTAAGCTACAGAACCCTTCAAACCTTTTATTTGGCAATTTGCCTTTGAATAGTAATGTTAAATCTTATGCCAGAAGTGGGCAAATTGTGGCTCTAGAGCAACATGCGGCTCTTTGACCCCATTGTGGTAAATGGATGCGGCGCTCAGGATTAGGAAATTTTGCCCACCCGTCCTATGCGATACATATCCATATCCACCTCCCCTCTTTTCGCAGACAATTTAAGACTTGGCTGTGCTGCCTTACCTTTCCTGAGGGAGGTGGGGTGGGTGGGGTTAGGGAGGCATGAGGGGCTGAATTGTTTTTATTGGATTTTAATTATATTTGAGGATTGATATATAAATAAACAAATAAAAATTAAGGATTCCCCTTGCTGAGGCTTATTAAAACGTAGAAGTGCTTGGGAAGACCTTGGGATTAGGTAGGAAAGAAACATTCTTTGAAAGATTGGTTGTGAATATGCCACATCTTTTACTCAATAGAGGTACCATGCCACTTCTAGCCTGACTATGCAGGAATCAGACACAGGTGGGCTTTAATACCGTAACAGATGTTAACAAGATCTTGCAATAAAAGCTAGTTTAAATTATATTCTGGCAGGAGCGGGGAAGAAGACATTTTGACCAAAAATATATTTTCTGTCTTTTCTTATGAAATTTAGATGCTGTTGTGAATGCTAGCAACTTGATAACACTAGTTATTTGCCTTGACATGTTTTTCAACGTGTTTCACAAGTATCAGTTAGCCAGTGTAGACAACACTGTTTTGAGACAGGCAAGCTTTTAAACTAAGATGTGGAAATTGATGTAGGGAGAAGATAATGGTCAAGGCCACAGAGATTATTGTCAGAGCCTGAAAGTCTGAAGTTCTTGGCTGCAAGTCCTGTGCCTCAACCTCACTATATCTTCTTGATAACAGATAATTCTACATTGGTGTTACACCATTGATCCTAGAAGTATTTTGCAATTAAACCAGAAAGATTCATCCTCTCCCTCCCTGCCAATATAGAAGATTTTAAAACCAAACTATATTGAAATGAGTGATGAGAGTTGTTTTAAGACATACCGCCCCCAACCCCCAAAAGGCTAAAGTAAATTACAAAAGGTCTAGATGGAAACCCTTATTAGTGAGGAAAGAACAGATACATGCTATGGAACTTAAATCGTATAAGGACTGAAAAAGAATTACAGAGCTGGAAGGAGAAAGACCAAGTATTGCTATATTGGGGCTATATTTCCAGCTACCTCAAAGGAAAGAGACTTGCTTTATTTCACTAGAGAACAGTTCAAGGCATAATTGAAACGTTATGTTATGATTCTGTTTTGAATGTGACAGCTTAGAATTGCAGGAATCACTGCTGTGTATCCTTACTACATGAAATGAAGAGGGTACAAGAAACTTTATTCTATCATTTAAGTTCTCTGCGATTTATGAAAGAACTGCAAACTCACACAGGCGTCATTCCCTTATTGCTCAATATTTCTCCTATCACCATTGTAAACAAAAGTCAAAATTTACATTTTGAGAGACAAGCATCTGGGACTGGACCTACCCTTTGTACGGTACCCTACAAACAGTAAAACCAGTGTGGCTCAGGAGTAGTATATATCAAACGTAAGTACGTAAGTGCCATACTGGGTCAGAGTCAGACCAATGGTCCATCGAGGCCAGCATCCGTCTCTGACAGCGGCCAATCTCGGTTGCCTCAGGTCGCAATGGGGCAACCCATTCCGTTGTTCACTCTCATCACCCAACAATAAGAGGTTACATTCCCCAAAATCTACCTGGCTAATAGCTGCTAAATGACCTATCCTCCAGAAACTTCTCCAAACTGTTTTTAAACCAAGCTATGCTACTGGCCATGACCACATCAACTGGCAACACATTCCATAAATTAATTGTGAGCTGAATGAAAAACACACTCTTATTTTTTTAAATCTGCTACTTTTTAGTTTCATGGGGTGTCTCCTAGTTCTAGTACTATTTGAGAGAGTGCATAACCTTTCCCTGTTTACTCATTCCATTCCACTCATGATTTTATAAACTTCTAACATCTCTCATCTCAGTCGTCTTTCTCCAAGCTGAAGAGCACTAACCTATCAAGTCTCTCTTCGTATGGCAGCCATTCCATACCTTTGATCATTTATTTTGTTACCCTTCTCTGTACCTTTTCTACTTCTACTATATCCTTTTTTGAGATGGGATGACGAGAACTACACAAAAATCTCAAGGTGTGGTCATGCCACAGATTTATATAGAGCTATTATGATATTTTCAGTTTTATTCTCAGTCCCTTCATGAATAATTCCTAACATGTAATGTAATGTGATTTATTCACAGCACTGGCTCTTGCCATGGCCCAACAAACATGCAAATATACAAATTATATCAATATACAAAATAAAATAGTTATGCAAGGTTATACGACAACGTTGCTCATTATTGATGAATTGTATTATGTCTACCTTAGCATATCTCCTCTATCCTGGGTTGGACTCTTATCCAGAGGCCCAATAATCTAAAATAAAACAAAACACTGTAGCTACTCTTACATAGCCCCTTTGGTAAACCCCAACTCATTAGAGCCCGAAAGCCCAA